>NMRB01006543.1:0-10828 GCA_002633025.1 Notospermus geniculatus
ACGTGCGAAACCAATGGTGTGTCATGTCACGATTGTTGTTTCGACGTCTGACGTGACATCAGTTACGGCAGTGACGTCATCTGTACCCCATAAAATGCTGCCATCTTTTGGATGGATAGAGTCTATATTTTTGTTGCAGGTTGACATCGTGGTGCACGGAAAAACGCCCATTCCGCCAGCAGAAGACGGAACAGACCCCTACGAAGTAAGTCAGGCCCGTCTTTAGAGAATGAATAACGTTTTTTGGACACACAAGCATCATCTATAGAGTAGGGGTAGTGCAGATGTGACCTGGATATTCCTAGACATATAACGGTGTCACATTTAAATGGAGAACCCGTACGGCGGTTTATCCCGACAGGTCGGCGCTGCGAGCGGTTGTACCGAAGCGATGTCATTGACGCCATTTTAGGTGCTGACGTTACGCCATGAAAAAATTACCTGCTCATTTTTTCTACAGGAATAACAACACTAAAACTTTGCTTTTATCGCCATTGTATCTCTTCATTTTAAGAAAAAAAGGTATGAGATTGAAAGAAAATTTTATATGCTACACGATGATGAAAGTTTTACTGTCGGACGACCAGCACAAAAGGTTTATTAGCACGACAGAAATAAATGGAAATAACGTTGGAAAAAAGACACTTCCGTCACATCACTCGCAGCATCACGTCGTGACGTCAGTTCTGCGGGCATCATAATCACGTGATCGGAGGTCATGTTGAATAATGTTTTATTCATGTTTTATTCTTGTCCTTGTTTTAAAAGCCCCACTGTATTGAATGTGAAAAACGGAAATCATCGCCGCGATTCTCGCACGACGTCAGCGTAGTGTAAAATGTACTACGCTCTGTCAGAATACATTAGAGCTCTCCCTGCAGTTTTTTCCAATGCGTGCTGAAAACTAGGCCTTGATTCTGTGAAGTACGTATCAGGCAAGCATTTTGGGGACCTTCACGAGGCTATGGGACCTCTATGTGCACTCTCCTAACTTTTTGAAAATATCGTAAAATTCAATACTGTGGGGCTTTAATCTCATATGTTTTACATTTTGTACAGTGCATGGGAAATGTGTACCATTATTTTGCACTTTAATCTTAATAAATATTATTATTATTATTTGTCTCATTTTATTCACCCAGGCAAACACTGCTCCTGGCGGACGATGGGGAAACTATAGAGTTACCCATCGGCGATTCCTTGATTTTATTTATTTCTTATTCAGGTCGCAAAGCACCGAAAATGCTTCAAAATCATCGACAGCGGTTGTACTCTTAGTACAGATATCGTCATCGACAGGATCATAGGACACAGGTACAGTCATACACAGAAAAAAAGAAATCAACTCGAGTGGAGACTCAAAGTCTCACTATGTGGACAAGATGGTTCGAAATACCTTTCTCAAAATGAAACGGAAAATATTTTGGGCCGAGAGACTGACATCTTCCGAGAGAAAATATTTCGGGTTGAGATACTGACAGTCTCGATCTGAGAGAAAATATTGTGGGCCGAGATCCTGACAGTCTTATTCTGAGATCACTCAACTCAGATTGAGATGTCATTGTCTCGGGCCGAAATATTTTCTGTTTCATTTTGAGTCAAAAAGTATTTCGAACCATTTTGTCCCTATAGTGAGATCTGAGTCTCCAGTCGAGTTGATTTTTTTCTGTGTAATTCCCGTGGTAAAGAGAACAAAGACTGACCTTTGAGCTTAATTTGCATACCTGACATGGTTGATTGAACTGCTTCGTACTCAGTCATCTGTGACAGTAAATTGGATTCCTTGGTGTCGTCAGAAAGAGGACATCATTAGGTAATAAACGGTAGTTACCAATTTCCAAAATATTTAGCCATGGCCAAGAAATTAACAAATTAATCTCGGTTTCCTTTTTTTAAAACACACTATATAGCTATGTGCACATAGAGCTTAGTGCTTGCGCGGTCTTAGCCACAAGGCTCTTCAAGAGGGCGCAAGGCCCAAGAAATCTCTGTGTGTACCTGAGGCCGCAAGCAGTTAGTGCTTGCGTCCCAAGGCGCAGTCGGAATCGCAAATATCATTTTTTTTAAATATTTGCCGCAGCCGTATACGCCCAGCCACAGGACGCAAGGCCCTACAAAGATCCTTGCGCCCTCGTGTTCACACAGCGGCGCAAGGATTGAGAGGACTGCGTGGTCGCAAGGTGTCGCGGATTACGGCTGCGGCTAAGATCGCGCAAGCACTAAAGGTCTCGGGCCACTTGTGCGTTTTGCGCTGCGTGATGCGTCAAATATTTTGTTAGGAAGCAGAACGGCGGAAAATAACAAAGGATTTGACGCATCACGCAGCGCAAAACGCACAAGTGGCCCGAGACCTTTAGCCATTCGGAACTTCCGAAGGCAACTGCTCGGCAATTTCCGTAGACACCCGCATTTCCCCTCGGACACAATTCCAAGGCAGCCATCTTGAATGCGCAGTGATTGCCTTCAGTTTCTGTGGGTTAAGATGCGGTCGCCTCATCACACCCTGCGCATGAACGAAATAGGTCACAGAAAAACGTTGCGTTATTAATCAATAATTGGCAGATTGGGTGAGATATCGGTAAGTTTATATATAATATGCCTCAACTTATCCAGGAAATAAGGTTGGATATCTTAGCAGGCCAAAATTCGGCGAAAATAGTCCCACGGACGGTCACGTGGGTTTGTTGATAACAACATGGCTGCCTTGGACTTGTGTCCGAGGTGAAATGCGCCGCCCAGTGGATAGATAAGCAGTTCGCCTCAGGTCGTTCCGAATGGCACTGAGCTCTGTGTACACATAGCTGATAGTACCCACCCTTTATTGGTTTTATCTCTGTTACAGGACAAAATATGAGGAGAGGAACGAGAGAGCAGAGGCGGCATTCAAGAAGCAAGCAAATGCTAAAACTGACAAGAGGTTTGAGCCCGATGATACATGTCGATAAACAGTTCATCCACGTCACAAATTCGCGTTAAAAATCCGGTAAAAAAACAAGCTGCAAGTTCGCATTGAATAAAGGTTGCTTCGATAGTAAAATCAGACTTTCATGAAAGCTACCCTAGCCGTCCATTCGTGTTTTTGTTCGACCACCAATGAGGAACCGGACGAACTAACGCCACGACGTGGCGCTGCGATCGATGTGACCGAAGTTTCTTTTTTCAGCGTGATTTCCAGTCATTTCCATTAACTTCTGGCGTGAAATAAACCCTTTTTTTGCGGTCGCATGACATTAAAATTTACACCATCTTGTCGCGGATGAAAATTTCTACACTTTCTTTTTTTCCTTAAAATAAAGAGGTAGAATTGCGATTACGGCAACGTCTTTATTTCATTTTTTCCTGTAGAAAAATGTACAGCAGATTTTTTCATGACGCAACGTCAGCACATAAAACGACGTCAATGACGTCGGTTCGGTCACATCGCACGCAGTGCCGACCTGTCGGGATAAACGGTGGGCGGGTTCCTCATTAAGAAAGTCAGTGCAACGTAAAAGTGGAATTTTTCCGTGTGAAATAATTTGATTGATGATCTGTATGATCAACACACTTTTTTTCACTACCTAACTGTTGCTAACTTCCTGGGACCTTACTCACGAAGCTCCCGTAACTTACGGAAGTGCGCAAACTATTGTCCTTTTGCGGACAACCTATTGTTCACTATCAGCCTGACAAAGGATTTGCGTACCCTTAAAGTTCGGGAACTTTGTGAATAAGGTCCCTGAACACGACGGCGAGGGTACGCTATGCTTCCGTAACAATAGGTCATATAAAAAAAGACTAGTGAATGCTTGTACTTGAATTTTGCAGTTAAATGCACTAAGCAATCTGTACAAATCTTAAGTAAAAGCATTTTGCTAGTCTTTATTCATATGACCCATGGTTTCGTGACGCGGTCGTAGTGCATCTCATTATGGTGACCTCGTTCATATAATACGATCGATGTACAGCATTTACACACAGCGATAATTCCTGGTGGCGCGGTTGATCATGACCGCGAGTGAAGACGCCGATCACACCTGCTCAACAAGACTGTTTGAAGTTATCAATTTGGCATGGAGACTGTTGCTACACATAAAAGACTGAGTTGAAGGGTTGGGAAGTGATGCGTCAGTGCAGCGGTTCATCATTATACATATACATCGCACGGCAGGGAAGCTGGCTTAATAGCTTTGCAAGACATGCGTAATATGTAGATATAGTTATGGATTGGGGAAGTATTAGGCCAACATCCGAAATACAATAGCTGTGGTTACACTACATAAAATCCCCGTTTTTTTGCCGTCACACCTATGAATTGCCGGGCTTCAAGAAACCCGTGTTTTTGAAACACGACAAGCTCGCCGTGCTTTTCGAAATCCCCGTGTTTTCGTTAGTTCTTAGCACGGCTACAGATGGCGCAGCCATTAAGTGACGTCGTTTTTGCGCCTCCAACAATGTGTGCCAATACAGAAATGACCGAAGAGTCAGTGCATGCAGCGCACCTGTCGCCGGGCGACTTAACTACAATGGGGTTTTCGTACACAGGGTTTGACACGGGTCTGGAAAAACAAGGGTATTTTCAACAGGTGTAACCGTAGCTATAACTAGGCGGTGAAAGGGTGGCATTAGGGAGGTTTCGAAATCAAACGATAAACGTAAACGTTAACGACAACGTTATTTTTGTACCGAAAATGCAATATAAAATCTAGTTAATGGGTAGTACGAAAAATAACGTTGTCGTAAAATTTACGTTATTGTTTGATTTCGAAACTTCCCTATTACTGAAACAAATATCGGTACACAAAATGTGACTTGAATTTAATCTTCAAGTATTAGTCTTTCCTAGAGTTTCAGATTGTAAAGTTCCACTTGAAAAAGACCCCGGTTGGGGTCGAAAATTTGTGAATTCTGGAGATTGACTTCTTGCTTATTATCATTTTGTGTGTCAGTTTTGTTTGTGCTATTCTGCATCTCGTAGGAATTGAAACATTCCAAACTACATGTACATGTATGAACGAAATGAATGGGAAGTTTAATGAAATGGTCCATGGACCATGTGCTCACCTGTGTGAACGTAGAAGAAGAACAAATGACAAACGTAAAATCGAAATGCTCCAGGCTGTGAGTTCCAGGGTCATGATTTACGGTCAAAATTTCAAGGTCAAAACATTCTAGCTTGAGAATTTATGACGTCGATTTTCCAAGACGGCTGCCTGGTAACCACTAATTGCATTCCAATTGGACAAAAATTTGCTCTACAGTACACATAGATGATCACACCAATAGGGCCATATAGCCATGAAACATGCCACTAAAATGGCTATATTTGGAACTTGAACTCTGAGACTGTAAAAAGTAGATCAAATCAAAAACTCTTTTCATAATGTCATGTATCCTCATTAGATACACCTCTGACAAACAATTGGAGACAATCCAGTTAACAGTTCAGGAGTTACTAGGCTTTGGGCTTTGGTTTTGGCCACCTGGTGGCCAAGCCAAGAATCGAATCGGACTGAATCTTGGTGTCATAGGTCATCTGGCATAGGGGTGTATACGTACCAAGTTTCAGGTCAATAGTCCAAGCACTTGCGAAACGTGCCACCAACAGGCAAAATTTTGAACTTTGACCTCTGTGACCTTGAAAAGTAGGTCAAACCAAAACTCCTTTAAATATGTAATGTACCCTCAGCAGATTCACCTATGATAAAAATTTGGGGGTGATCCACTCATTAGTTCAGGAGTTATTGCACTTTTTGTGTTTTGAGTTTCTGCCACCTGGTGGCCACGCTAAGAGTCGAATCAGACCGAAACTTGGTGTACTAGGTCATCTGACATAGGGGTATATATGTACCAAGTTTCAGGTCAATAGCACCCGCGGTTACNACGACGACGGACGACGACGACGACGACGACGGACGACGACGGACGACGGACGCACAACCATTGTATAAGCTCACCACAGGTGAGCTAAAAAGTAGACTAACGTTGGATAACGTTGTGTCCACTAACTTTGGATAAAACTTCAATGAAGCAACTTATTGGACCACTTAAGACATAGAGTACGGTAGCAGTGATTCTCAACTGAACAAAACTGCAGTTTTAAGGTGACAGAGACTTCGCTTTGGCTTTGGTAAATACATGTAGTTCCTTCCATATTATCATTATCAAAAGCGTCAGTCTCAGGTCTTGGGTTCAAAGATATCTTCGAGGAATTATACTGTATGATATGTATACATGAAATAGAAACGGGTTTCTAAGGTGAAAGACATCGCCTCCTACCAGACTCGAACTCACGGACCCTCGCATTAGGCATCAATCACCAGCACTAAGGCCAAATCCCCATCTTCTAAAAAAAGATGTATACAGTATACATGTAATATATTAAATGTATAATATTTATACAGTATAATATTTATACAGTATAATTCCTCCAAGAAGATATCTACCGTCTGTTGTGTTGTTGTCAGCAATGCCGAGCATCACCAGGAGAAGCTGGACCCCGGTGTAATATTTTTCACTGCCTCCCGTTTGCCAATGTCCCCCAACAAAAGACTGACGGAATAAGCCGCGACAAAGGGGAAGGCATGATCAACATGTATTTCTGTATTTGAATTCCCGCCACACAAAAAACGGGCATTGGGCCATATGAATAAAGACTAGTAAATGATTTTACTTGGATTTTGCAGTACAAATGCACTAGGCTGTGCTGTACAAATTTGAAGTAAAAGCATTTGCTGACTTTTATTCATATCACCCATTGTCATATGGGGGGCATTCTCATACACAACACCTGGAACACCAGACCATTCTGACCTTGCAACTGCGATTTTGGTGTGTATACTGGGTGTGCAGAAGGGTAATAATGTAAATACGTGTATGCTTAATAATAAAGTATGAATTCAGTGCACTGATGACATGTTCTGGTTGGTCATTCATTGATTTTCAGTGAAATACAAAACGCTGTCTAATGATTTGCGTTTTCGTGCACGCTCCCATGCTGGCCGGACATGCCGGAGAGGATTCGGCTCATCATGCCCATTCACTGTGGGCTACCCGTCGAGGGTTATTAGAATTACCCTCGACGTATGGCCGCCATTTTCCCAATCGATTCGCGAGGATTTTTGCTCACTGTGACCAGTAGAGTGTAATTCACGGCTTCATTTTCACATTGTAGGCCTACATCTTAAGCCGCCCAGAGGCCTGAACCAACTATGACTGGTTCCGATTCCTCTGGATCCGCCCCTGGCAGATCCATGATCAAGGAATACAGGTCAGACTTCGCATGCAGCAACGGGAGTAGCAAATTGCAACGGGAACGAGGTTGACCTATTTTGGTTTATCTTCACTTTCTCTGTTATTGTGTTGGTTCAGTTCAGAATCGACGACGATGCAACTGGGAGCTTCTGTTGATGAGCCGACGTGGCCATCTTACATCCTATATACAATGTACTAGTAAGTTCACATAGCGGGCCAAGTTGATTTCACACTGTTCATGTAAGTAGGCATGTGCATGAAGAAGCAGCATGAAGTAGTGAATAGGCCCTACTGTACATTCCCTGTGAGTACTAACATAATATCTAAGAAACTATAGAATTCGTGACCTGGTGACTGCTTCAACCCAGTTCTTACAGTCTTATGAATTTTCATTATGTACAGTTTGTTTCCGCCTCCGCTGCCACACTTCCTGCGTGGTACACTGCACTGGCATGACTGGTAACCTACATCTCATCGGAATGCTATGCAGTGTGCCCAAGTCAACAGGCCAACGGCCCGTATTTTAGAATGCTCCTCAACGTAAAGGGAGTTCCTCACGGCTATTGTTCTTCTGTTGAGGATCCCTCACAGGCCCGGATAAGAGGGGGCACGTGGGGCATGACTGTGCCCCCCCCCCCTATTTTTTGAGGGTCAATGATTTTTTTACTGCACTTTTTGGAAATCGTCTACACATTTGGTTTTTCAAATTTTCCCGGGGGAGGCCCACCGGACCCCCCTTCGTGTGCGCGCACTTGTCATGCTTGTGGTGCGAACCAACTGAGGGCTTCGCACTCGGGGTTGTGCCCGGGGGGTGTGCCCCCCGTATTTCTAAATCCTGGATCCGGCCCTGCCTCAAGTTATTCCAGCGTGCCAAAATTTTACTGCAAAAGCCTCCTTAAAATTGCTTCCTCAAGCTGAAGGTGCTATTTATTTTAGAATGCTTCTTGGGAAATGTACCGGTAACTCCCTGGTTTAGCCGGTGACCTCCTTGGTTTAGCATTCCAAAGGTTGGTCAGGTGTGACAGGAATCAAAGTCCCCCTGGCATCAATGTCCCGTCCTATTGTTCAGGGATTATTAGAATATGGCTATGGAGACCATGACCATTCGGATATAACCGTACAATAGCGGGCTATTGTTTTGGCGGACTTGCATTCTTAGGATGTTGATTCCTGTCACACCTGTCCTTCACGTCACATTCTATTGGGTGAAATGAAACTGTGACATAGGAAATCCTTTCGTGAGGGCGCCTGGTGGCCGCTGCACACGATCCAATTTTTCATCCATTTTTTTGGGAAGTTCAGATTCCGGGCATATTGGGGCTTCAATGTATAAACGCGCATGTAGGCCTTTATTGAGTACTTACTCTAGATTCGTTCTTCTAAGGTTACTTCAGATATTCATGCTGTAGCTTGCCTAACCCACAATATAGTCCATACAAAGAATTTATTAATTCTATTCAACATAACTGACCAATGAGTGAGTCTTGCGTTACAGCTCTTTATTTTGCCATGCATATTCAATAGGGTAGGCGGTCATATGGGTGTTCAGTAAAGTAACCTTAGAAGAACGAATCTAGAGTATATTCAGAAAATTGGATGAAAAATTGGATCGTGTGTATAGGCCATTATACCCGTTGTACACGATCAAATTTTTCATCCAATTTTTTTAGAAGTTCAGATTCCGGGCCTATTGGGTTTTCAATGTATAAACCCACATGTTGGCTTAGTAGTAGTAGTAAAGTTAGTAGTTTATTTCATTATAGTGACATGCTACAAGAAATTCATGTACAAGAAAGGAAAAACAGAACACCAACATCCAGTCCTGTATAGGCCTATAAACCTGAGCCTTCCGTCCCAGCAGCCAGAGTTCTTTTTAAGACCCCTACGGGCTTAGCTAGGCCTGCCCCTGGCAGCATGGCTGCAATGAGTCTACACGCTACACGTGCAGGTCTGATAACAAAGGCTTCACAAAGGGCTTGTGACCGTGAAGCCATTGTTAGCCGGCGTGTCCGTGTAGCGTGTAGCTGTATATATGCGATTGCAGCCTTCGGCCTAGTTTCACTTTGTGTTAGCTACAGCACTCCACTGGTCCATGCGGCAAAATACACCAAGGCATAGGCCCGTATGCACAGACGTTCCTCCACTCACACTTGAGTGTGAGGTCGACCTTAATCTTTTGTATTCTACCCTGCAAACAATAGGTAAAGGTCGACCTCACACTCAAGTGTGAGTGGAGGAACGTCTGTGCATACGGGCCATAGCCCCACAGAGTGCACTGCTCTGGCCTGCCTAGAAATAGGTCTTTAGCTACCCCCGGCGTAGAATCTATTTTACGCGAACTAAAGGACTTGCATAAATGTAGGGCCTACCTTATTTCTCTTGACGGATCCCGAGAGCATCAAACGTCGATGTCGACATGGTCGAAGAAACCGCGGCGCCATTTTTGTTTTGTATCGTTCTACGAACTATAAATGTTCTGACAATAGGTGCTGTCAGCGAGTTGACCAATAGGTGTCACTACCGCCCAATTCAATGCATCGAGCACTGAGCAATCACGTAGATTTTCCTGTACATTGGTCCGCTAGAACTTTGCTGCCATCTGTTGGCAATATGCGCGGCTGACTGCTCCTATTCCGTTCCTGCCGTGGATGGCCTCAGCGCACTACATGCCGTGTCGTGTGCCGACCTTTGCTGTCCACATTCATCCACAACTGACACCGACTAAAGCGGTCTATCCACGTGCAATATTATTGCACAATATGAGGATCAAAATGGGCAATATTATTGCCAATCTTTCTCCCATCCATTATGCCAGAAGCACATGACACCCATTTTGGGCCCCATATTGTGCAATAATATTGTACCGTGGAAAAACCGCTTTACATGTAACCGGTTGCCAGGTTGTCAAAAGCCCTAGGCCTACAAGTCGTAACAGTTTACTGCCACGCAGCACCGTGCCTAGAAATACTCTATAATCTCCTTTTTTCTGGTAACTCCAGGCAAAATCATAGCACCTCCCAGGCATGAATATTTCGGATAGTCCATCAACATGTGTGGTGTGATTGGATTGAATTTTAATCACATGCATTTCCAATGGGGAGGTGCCAGTCCTAAAACTGATTAGGCCTAAGTGCATTGAGGTCAATCGACGTCAAATTCTTTATAGTCATGCCTTACCACTTAAGGCCTAGATTGTCATTTTCATGGTCACTAAGTCCTGGCGACCCCAGTCTTCTGAGACTTTGAAATCTGACAAGGATCATTTGAGTAATTGAACCTAGGCCTATAGGCCTACTTTGCCACAAGTGCATGTCATTGGATTCCAAGGTACACTATAGCCGTGGTTACACTACACAGAAATCCCCGGGTTTTTTGACACCCGGGTCTAGCCCGGCTCCGAAAAATCCCTCCTGAGGCCCGGTGCCCGTCAACACTACTCACATTTTGTGACGGGGACCTAAATTAAGCCCTCCAAAACCCGTTCGAGCTCGGAGGGGATTATTACACCGCGTTTTTAACAGGTGTGGACAGAAAAAACCCGGTGTAACGTTAATGAATGTACCCTGTTAGCCAGAGTCCGGCGGACTGGGAATGA
>NMRB01006544.1:0-10812 GCA_002633025.1 Notospermus geniculatus
TCATCGATATATAATTATACGTAAGTACATAAGAAAACCAGCTATTCGAACACTCCACACCCCTCTGGTATCACAATAACACAAGAGCAATACGGTACTACACCAAGTCCTTTTGCATATACCAAATGTATATGATCAATATTCTATTAAAACTACAAAATCGATCAACGCCTACATATTACCATGAAGTCGTTTAAGACTGTACTAAACCAAACTAGGCCTACCTGGACCTAAAACAATCTAAATAAAGGTGAAGATCCCTTGCGCATCATCCAAAGGTCGTTCAAAGATGTCATGCAGACGGGGTCGAACCCATCCCGATGTAATCTCGCAGACTGTCCGCGACAGTCAACAACACAACTCAGCCATTACAAAAGAAAACAATAAAACTCTCTTTTAGGTTAAGAAGATGGACTATCTGTCAAAATTATAATATGAAAATGTCGTGACCCCTATAAGTCACATAACGAACTACTAAAATCATAATGCGTGAGGTATATATAGCTATATGTCCGGAGGCCGTCTAGTGACAATTACAACTCACATCACGCCTGCGGGTAACCCCTATAGAAACAAAGACACTCCCAGGTCCGCCGTCCGAGGGCGTGGCATAGCCATCCACTCCCTGACGGCACTGCCTGGAGGCCATTAATCTTCCTGCTCTGCGGAAGAAGGGGCACGTCGTCTGTACCCTTGTGCAGGACGGAGGGAGATCTTAGTGTCGATATATGTGAACGGCCTCCTTGACGTCCATTCTCGGAAGACTTTGGCCGGACGAGGCAGAGCGGCACGAATCGTCGCTCTGATCGCCGCGGATTTGGGGGCTTCACCAGGAAGGTCGCGTACAGCATAAGGGCCATGCCTCTCACGCCTAAGAGCCGTTCCATCAATAAGGCACTCAATGTGTACTGGAACCCAACAGCAGGGCATAAAATAGATGGTAGGGGTCGGTGGATGCAGCAACTCTCTGAGTCAAAAGGTTTCAGACACCCAACACAAATTTTCTCCTCCAAATAACGCATAAAATATAGGGCTCGCTGTCGCTCCCTAGCACGAATTTCTCTGGCCAAGTGATGAGTAATATAAACCGTAGGAGCGCCAGGCGCTGTAATCAATTTTAAAAGTTCATCCCTTGTAAACCCTAGTTCTTGTTCTAAAATCCATTTCATACTCCTGACAAGTTTGAATTGATGCCCAAAAACGTTTAGTAAAAGTACATAAATAGAGCCTAAAGTTACTGTAATACATGTAATTTTTAAATCGGATGCGACAATCCGATCAATATATTGAATATATATATATTGGATTGGTTCGAGCTGCTGCTGCCACCGATACAAAGGGACATGGCAGACAGCGGTCTTACCAGTGAGGTAGAGGCGGAACACCTCTTCCTCAAGAAACGGACTGTATAAGAAAAACGCCGCCGCAAAATACTCGTTCAAAGGATGCTTTAAAAATCGTGACCCGTGGGAAATTTAATCATCAGTGCTACCAGCTGTATGAAAACCATACTGGCTGCTACCGGCGGCCACGTCAACGCATTCAGATCTACATTAGGCGTATGGCGAAACATCGCGGCAAAGTATTTTCCCACCAAACATGACCGAGTTCTGCTGTTAACAGGCGGGAAGCGCACCGACTGTCGGCATTTCCGAGGTTTAGATGACATCTAAGAAAAGAAAAAAAAAATAAACAAATTAGGGGTAGTAGCCTCTATAGCGTCCAGAAAAAACTTCGGCGGGGGACGCGAACTCCGTCGGAGTTCCCTACGTTCCAGAGTAACATCCACCTCGCCAGTAGGGAGGTTAAGATAACGTTTCCGAGTCTCGACTCCGACTCCAGATGACTCTTTTTTGGGAACTACGTCATCAAATAAAACGGGGTTTTCCAAAGCATTGGTGTTTACTCATTCAGGAGAACGAGGAGAACCCGCCTGGGTGGTAAATTTCTCTTCGACTTGAAAAATCCGAATTTTAGCATCTCGGAGTCGGAGTGGGAGTGGGAGTCGGACCAGATCTTAACCTCGCTATTATCAAGGTGCCCCGCGAGATACGATACAATAGTGTCCTACACTTAAAACACTCTGAATAGTCCACGCCGGAAAAACGAGTTTCGGCGCAGGACCTGTGGAGTGGAAGCCAGCAACAGGGCAAAAATGCAATATCATAATTGGTGCCCGTTAAGCACGGGAATTCTGGAAACTCTTGCCAACAATTGGGGCAGCCTAGACCATGTAACCATTGGAAGGCAAAGTGTCTGGCTTTCCGGACACGTTGCCTAATCACCATCGACAATCTCTTCGCTGAGCGGAGTTCCCTGTCTGGTTTCGGTTCAATCAAACATTTGACTTCCAATTCTGGCATATTCAATTTTGCTTTCAACAAATCCAAAATAGGTTGCACCATGACAAAATCTGTACAATCAGGTAAATTTAGTACGCGCACCGCAGGTTGTGCGGCATTATTGATCGTTAAGTTATCTTGTATGTACTGCGCAATTAAACCATAATGTCCTAATAAAAGGGGAACCGCCCATCTCGACGGTGGTAATCGGTTCGGGTGGGTTTCCCTGCCAAATATGCACGCAGTACTGCATTTTGCATTTCTTCGCTCGCTAGAAGCGACGCAGACAGGAAGAGGTTGTCAAACATGTCAAATGGTGCAGCCAACCAATTAAGTCGTTCATCAGCAAGTACCCACAAAAATAATTGAAAAACTGATTTTAATAGAATTGAAGGGGGAAGGGAAGACTCCAGGTCTTATTCTTATCTTCAAAGTGGTCCAAAGCCCTGAAGTAGGAACATGAGGCTAGGATCTTGTCTTTATTGTCCTCTTTATTGACGATACATCTGAGATTGCTCCTCAAGTGGTTCACCTTTTGATGTGCCATTGGGTCATATGAATAAAGACCAGCAAATGCTTTTACTTCAGATTTGTACAGCATTGCTTAGTGCTTTTATATTGCAAAATTCAAGTAAAAGCATTTAAGTCTTTATTCATACGGCCCATTGTGCTGTTTGAAAAGATCGATGACTTTGAAACCAACGTACCGTAATAATTTTGCAAGAGCGTCCCCTACGCAGTCTCTGGGGGTGCAATTGATGGAAATCTGAAGAGAAAACAACTCGATAACATCGAAAACTTTTCAAAATTATCATCAGTGTCCTCAAGTAGATATTGATCGACACCCAAAACAGACATGCAGTTAAAGGGATACTCCACTTATTGTGTCAAATTTTGAATTTTTGAAATATCATTAATACATTCAAATTCATTGATATCTGCAACATGTCAGATTTTTTAAAAATCAGCAAACTCATCATTTTAAGTATTTTAATTGAATCCCAAGGGGACCATAGCACAGCACACATGATGTCATGTGTGCTCAATGCATATTTATGAAGGAACAACCAATAGGCCTAGGCAGTCACAGTATTAGCTCATTCACTACAAAGGTCATCAGCCTATTGACACTAATGACATAACAATTCATGGCATTGGTCTCTATGGATTGATAAAAATTCAAAAGCTTACAATGAGTGGCGTATCCCTTTAAAGATAATGGGTCATATGAATAAAGACTAGCATATGCTTTTACTTCAGATTTGTACAGCGTTGCCTAGTGCATTTGACTGTATTGCAAAATTCAAGTAAAAGGATTTACATGTACTTGTCTTTATTCATATGACCCAATGTATCACGACTTCGCTGTTTACATTCAATGTTTGTAAACATGGATGTTTTTGTTTATATTAGGCCTATGTTATTTCGGACTTTTGGGACATGCCAACCCACCAAAATGAACACTTTTGGAATCAACAGAATTTCTAGTGAGGCTTAACAACAACAAATTACTCATAAGACAAAGCAAGCCTGGACATAAACAAACAAAATGTAACTAAATAATGAATTTCGTGGCCCGCGAAAATACCCGTGATACATTGTCTTTTATGTCTCCCAATCAACCTTCAAAGGTCAACAAACACCACCCCTTATTGGCATCCAACTATTATTCCATGAAGCAACTTTCCATAATCTAACTCTAAAACAATGACACACGCTTAATTAATAACCATTAATTACGCCAAGTAACATCCAATACACCGAAATAACCCACTAGCATCTAACACGCATTGTTAACAATAGAAGTACGACCACACCCAAAATACCAATCAAATCAAAATCCTTTGTCCTTGGCGTTCGGAACTAAAAGTTCATCCCAGTCTACAAAATCAATTATTGGAAACATCACGCAATATCACCTTGCTTACATCCGTTTTAGTTTTTTTCAGATTAATATGAAATTTCGGAAAGGGGGACCACACATTTCGGAAAAGGGGGGGGGGCGAACATAATATTTAGGCCCAATTACTAGTTTGTGAAGGGATATGCTGGACTTGGGTTCGGATTGTTTTTTTTTATTATAAAAGAGTCCGAATTGGAATGGGAGTTGTACATATTTGAACATAGTTGTGTTCTAGGTTTTGTTCGTCACTTCAAAGTAGGAATTATGAAACAAGATGGTACTTACTTTGATAGCATGCAGTTTGATTATCCATTATGCCGATCCACTGCATATTCATACTGGTGTAATCCACACTCCTCCTGGTTTGCTTCTGTCTAGCTGTGATCGATTCATTATGTTCGTTTTATAGTGCGCCGTTGTGGTGTAGTGAGAATACACTCCGTTCTGAATTTTGATATCCTAGATTTATTGGGTCGTATTCATAAAGCGGTTCTATCGTAAAGCCGAGAGCAGATCGACCTGGCGACTGGAAGCAACTGAACGCAACAGTCGCTGTCGATGTGAGCGGACCGCGCACATCGACTACGACTGGTCATTGCAGCAACAAGTGGCACAATCCAGTCTTACATGAGCAACTGGCTGGAACTAGCGGCAGCGGTCGGCAATAGCGTTGCTGGTGTGCGCACATCGACCTGTTTGAGCAACTGATCATTGCTGCTGTTTCCAGCCAGTCGCCCACCGTTGCCGGAAACGCCATTGCCAGTAGTTGCTTCCAGTCGCAAGGCCGATCTGCTCTCGGCTTTAGAACCGTCTTAGGCCGCTTCCAGTGTAGTGGTGAAGTGCACTTGGAACCAGCCTAAGGCGGTTCTAATGATAGAACTGCTTTATGAACACGGCCCATTGAGAATTATTTTTTCGACGGGGACGTCGAAATTTGGTGGTGGGCGTGTACTGATCTCAAAATAGAATCAGTAGTAAATTGATGTGAATGAAATTCTCTCCATAAATTATGCGGGTCTGGTCTTGAGTTTCGGTAGACTATTTAAAACGCCCTTTCAGTGAATAGAACGGAGCAGCGCACGACGACAGGCACAAAGGACCAGTCGTTAATTAGTGAGAGGGTCCCGAAGATTAGTCTTCGTAAGCAGTTTATTCCATAAATGTTTTAAATCTATATACATGTATTGTGTGGTTATGAATCATTTCTTCCTCTGTGTCTACATTTGGGTTTTGAAATGATGCTGGCGGGGTTTCGTCTGAAATTAAAGGTTCCGGTTCTTCTGGAACTAGAGGGAGGGGATCATCCGTGGGCTCGGGGCTATAAATTGTCCGACTCCGCAGAGCATGTTTAACACTCGGCATGAGGAATATATCATGTCAACCTCTAAAATAGTAAATATGCCGAGAATAACCACCAATCTATGTTATACAACAGCCTCCAGGGGAATCATATACATGTAGTAAAAACCGTAACGTCAGAAAGACTATGGAAAATATCGGGAAGATCGGATAAAATCGNCAGTCTTTTCTGCTCTCACCAACTGAAAAGTGCATGAGGAAGACCCCGGTTGGGGTCGAAAATTCGGAAGTTTCTGGAAGTTGACTTCTTGACATTTATCATTTTGACTGTGTGTCAATTTTTGTGCTTTCTCGTTCTTTGGATATTCACTGAAAGGGCGTCTTAAATAGTCGACCGAAACTACGTCATAGCACATGACCAGACCCGCATAATTTATGGAGAGAATTTCATTCACATCAATTTACTACTGATTCTATTTTGAGATCAGTACACTTTCCAGAGTGTGCGAACATCCCAGGCCAGGTGATGTCAGTGACGGAGTACGATCGTTCTTTGCCGCCACCGACGCCAGGTACCAGCAGGTCCCTAGAGGCTACGACCCCACAACAGGTCAAGGGAGTCAAGAGGGTGAGGATGTACTCTTTAGCGTAATGTCGTGTAGACTATTACTCGAAGTATTTTCACTATATTATGGAGAAATGGCCGCCGGCCTGTTATGGGCGTTCATCTTGGTTTGTATGCAAATACGGGCACTGCTGACAAAGTCCGTTTCCAAAATTACCCAAACCACTCGCACCAGTCATGTCAGTTGTCTGGTACAGGCACCACTCAGTTCTTGGAAGTGAAATATGTATCCGAATTGCAACCCGGGAAAATTAGGCCAGGAAGCTTCCCTAATAGGCCTGAGGGTTCGGTTTTCTTCTCTTATGACCCAGTATTATACAGCACGGATGGGTTTCTGTTAGTTTGGTCTCTATTTTTGGGAATTGGTTGCAGGGTACAACGGGCGACCCGAAGTCCAGCGCTGGTTAGGGTAAAGCAATGCCGGTCGACGACGTGGGCACTACGGGTACCAGGATTGAGGAGCTGGAAAAGTGTTTCAAGAAGATGAAGGAAGAACAGGAGAAGGGATCAGTCGAGTCCGCGCTCAAGCAGGTGAGAACCCTCGCGCTCAGGAAAACCACCGACAATGGCGTAATTATCAATGCATTGGAGAACTTGGATGACACCAGGTCTCATGTCGACCGCGAGGACGCTGAGGTATTCAAGATAGCACTTAAAATATGCCGGGAGAATGACAAATCAGGGGTGCTGCACACTCTTGTCACCAGACTGGTCGGTACGGATCAGGCTAAGAAGGCGCAGATGGCGGATGACTCTTGGCGGAAGCCTAAGCAGAAGGAGGAGAAAGAGAAGGAGAAGGAAAAAGACAAACAAGATAGAAAATATGAGCAGTGGGGTTACGGTGATTATGGTTTCCCAGCTAACTTCGGTAACAGATCTAGGGGATTACGCAGGAGGAGAAATTTCAGGTTTCCGACTAGGTTTAGTCCCATGCCCAGGGGTCGCTTTCTTTTCAATTCTTCAGGCCACTTGGTGCGCTCCTGTCCACAAAAGCCCTTCAAATACAACCCCTCCCAAGCCCGAAGAGTGAGCTGAATGGCACGGGCACAGCAAGATCTCGTAGTAGAATGAGGTGGAATGGCAAATCATGTTGTTGGTTCCACGTCCCCTAATTGTGGGCAATTGGTTTGGTTGTAAATTGAAATTGGTCTGAATAAATAGGATTGAACTTGAGATTTGCGTATGTTTAGTTGTTTCAAGGCGGTCCATTTATAGGGGATCTTTTCTCTCCGGTTTCTTCAGTGACACTGATGCACTGTTGGAGCGGGAGGGGGAAGGTCTGCCTTTGCAGTCATAGCCTCGGTTTGGGACAGTTGCCTTGACGCACTTGTGAATCTCTTATTCCTTTGGTGTGTGGTTGTGGTTTTCAGATACCTGAATGGGAGATGAATACCTCTTTTGACCTGGGTAAGGCAGCATCCGAACTCAGATCACCGGGATTCGTGGACTGCACAGGCATGCCTTTCCCCTCCGCTTGCCCTGACCCTAGGTTCTTGTCGGTTGATTGGTCGAACTTTACGGATGATTGGGAGGACCTGCTGCATAATTTACCGCTGAGAGACCATAAGCAATTTGTGGAAGTCCAGAACTGGGGTAGATTGTTGAATGTGGTAGATGACGAATCATCACAGATGGTCGGAAACTGGATAGAGAACAAAGTCGATATTTTCGAATTCTTTGAGCCCTTTAAGGGCACGTTTAATGGTGTCTATTACGACGCTCCATTCCCACCATCTGCGAGGTTCGACAACCATGGTAATTGTGCCCCGCATGGTGGGAAATTGCTCGCCACTTGGAGGAGGGCATAAGGAATGGGTCTCTGAAATTGCTCGGCAGAGTGGGTGAGGTACCTCCTCCTTATTTAGATATGCCCCTCCTCATGGTATCAGGAACGAGAAAGAGTAGATTATACCACGATGAGAGGTTCCTAAACCTGTTCATGAGGCACATTCCCTTTTCCCTCGAAGGCACCTCCCTGATCCCGAGGAAGGGGATTTAATGGCTTCCACAGATGAGAAATCAGGGTACTTAGGGGTGTTTCTGACTGAAAGGTCTAGACGTTTTTTTGGAATCGAGTTCGGCGCCTACTTTATGCAGTACAACTGCCTCACGTTCGGTTGGTCCGAATCCCCCTTCGTCTATCAATCGCTCGGGATGCAGGTGACGGCTTTCTTGAGAGAAAAGGGGGTTATCACATCCCAATATTTGGATGACAGGTTTCTCGGACCATCGCGATTTCGGAAGGGAGCGGGAATACAGAAAACTGGATTCTCGATATTCTGCAACGCGACCACTCTGACGTTTTTGCCTATGCGCCACAGTGAATACGAGGCCGCGCTACAAACAGCAGCAACATGCTCACGAAGAGAGCCACAAGAGTCAAAAATGACACCCAAGTTTCGAGCAGAATGAGACGGAGAAATTGAGATGATACCGGTCTGTACATTGGCCATCAGAGCTTTGTCACTGATATTTTTATGTTTAGATGTGAACCACTGTTTTTCCGTCATTAAGAGCAAGCATATTTGCACGCATCCAATGACGGATGTCCCTCACACAGGCCTCAATGGAGGCGACCACAGAGTAGTCAGCGCGAGACTCACAGGCAATGTACAGCTGGGAATCGTCAGCGAAAATCACACAATTCAGTCCATATTGAAGTATAATATCTTCCAGTGGCGCCATGTGCAAGGAAAATAAGACTGAGCCAAGAACGGACCCCCTGAGGAACGCCATATTTATATTTATAAAGTCTGCGGTTGCCCTGGCACCATCGACCCGATCGAAACAACTTGCGTACGACCACGAAAAAAAGAGTTAGGCCAGTCTAGAGCATGACTTCGCTCTCAGTCGGTTGATAAGTATGTCGTGGTCGATGGTGTCAAAGGCAGCCGACAGACCTAACATGACAAGAATGACATATCTTTGTCCGTCAAGAGACAGCATAACATCGTTTGGAATTTTCCGTACAGAGAGTTTTCTGACAAATAGGCATTTAACTGTGTGAACGCACACTTTTCAAGAAATTTATCAATAAAACTGCAGTTCGACACTGGTCTGTAGTTTTTGAACTCATTTCTGTCCAAGCCTGATTTCTTTATAAGTGGTCGAACGAGTGCATTCTTGCATGATTGGGGAAACACTCCTGTCGCAAAAGAGGCATTGGCAATCCTTGATAACACAGGCGCGAGCTCGCCAGCGCAGTCCTTCACTAATGAAGTAGGTATTGGATCTAATGCACAGGATTTACTTGGTAGGATTTACTTGATCTGGTAGATGACGAAGGAACGAGTGGTACAACGATCCTACCAAGGCAGAGACACTGAATAACTTCTTTTGTAGTGTGTTTACTACCGAGTGTTTACATACCAGACAAACCTCTGTGTAAACCACTGGCACGCTTGGAAATAAACGAGAAGAAGGTACTTCAGGCTCTACAAAAGTTAAATGTAACCAAAAGCTAGGGACCTGATGGTCTACCCCCAATTCTTCTATACAACCTACGTGCTGCATTGTGCCGGCCTCTCACCATTCTATTCAAAAAGAGCATTGAACAGTCAAGCATCCCGGGAGACTGGAAGTCAGCGGTGGTGATACCGTTGTTTAAAAAAGGTGACAATAACAGGGCTAAGAACTACAGGCCAGTTAGTTTAACATGTCTTTGCTGTGAGCTCCTGGAAACCATAATAGGCGATCACATAAAGGAACATCTCAGCACAAATACCCTCATCTGCGAACAACAGCACGGATTTAAAGCACGCAAGAGCTGCACCACCAACCTGTTGGAGGCTGTCCACAAATGGAACAGCGCTCTAGATGCAGGAGACAACGTAGACATTATATTTTTGGATTACTCAAAGGCCTTTGACACCGTACCCCATGAGAGGCTCCTTACAAAGATAGCCAGCTATGGAATTATGGGACAACTTTTAGATTGGATTCGGGATTTTCTATCAGACAGGAGTCAAAATGTGCGTGTTAATGCTTCCACCTGGGGTCAAGCAGGTACGCAGCGGAGTACATCAGGGAAGAGTACTAGGTCCTCTGTTATTCATTATGTAAATGACATGCCTCAAACGGTGTCTTGCCCCATGCAATTATTTGCCGATGATGCAAAAATATACAACTGTATCAACACGATTGAGGACTGCCGAAGTCCAAAGCGACCTAGCCAAGTTGCAGGCCTGGACCAACGACTTGCCTTTACCAATGCGAAGATGCTTGCATTTATCTGTATTGAACCACATCTGCCAAGGTAGAGTATCAATATTCCATGGTAAGCGTCGAAACTGGCCAACAGTACTTGGAACAAGTCACGATAGAAAAGGACTTGGGCGTCACAATTGACAAGAGCTTTTCATATGCGGATCATATCAACAGGATGCGTACAACAGCCAACCGTATTCTGCATACCATCAAGAGAACTTTCATATGGCAAGAACTGTTGGACGTTTGTTGCAAAGGTCTATATCAGTCGTAACCTGGTTCCCTGGGCTCCGACGGTGGCACTTACTATTCGTGTAGGAGCCCAGGTATCCACAACCGTCTATAAACAGCAGTGACGTCATCATTGGGAAAGCCGTGTCTAAAAGCGAAGTACAAAACAGATGTATATGTGTGTATTACCTGTCAGAAGTGACTTC
>NMRB01006547.1:0-10801 GCA_002633025.1 Notospermus geniculatus
AAAAGGACCACAGATAAGAACCTTGTACTACAAACATGAACAGTATGTATACTCTACTAGGCCTACAGAAACACACAGTTGGGCTATTAATTAACTCAACCCTCTGATTTAACCTCATCCCGCAGATTCCGCATGTTGTATGGCAAAATCCATAGCAACGATCGCGTCATCGAGTGGTCGCGTCATCGAGTCATCGAGTCGGATACCACAAAAACTCTGCCTGAGATTACGCGACGAATGCGCCTCCAGTGGCCGATAATACGACAATAGTGATGTTTTGCAAATCTGACGAAACACGAAGTACGAAATACGAAATTGGACTTCAATTCCATGACGTAATGTATTTCAGGAGATGGTTGGTACCACAAATATCGCCTGCTGCAACAGCGTCTTTTGGCGTAGTGACGTTTGACCGACAGAGTTTACGGTGTATATCAAACTTTGAAGTTTATCTTTCGTTTCCACTTCGTACATGTAGCTACGAAGTGGAAATTTAAAAATTCAAGATGCACCATTCTCTCGGTCTTACTACATGCCAAAGGACGCACCGGCAGCAGGGACACTTGTGGTAGCAACCATCTCCAGAAATATATTAGGTCCTGGAAATGAGGAAGTTGAATTTCGCATTTCGTACTTCGTGTTTCGACTGATTTGCGAAAACTCATTATTGATAACCTGAATCAAGACGTATTGCTTCGGACAAAAAAGAGCACCTTGCCCTGACAAGCGGTCCTATCACTCCTACTCTCCCTCAGTCCAGGAGGGAGCAGTCGAAAGGCGAAGTGATCGTAGGCCTCGCTACGTCAAGATGACGAACAAGTAATGTGTCCACACCGGCACAAGTTGAATCGAATGAAGTGGGAGGGCCTGGTATCAAAAATGTACCTCTTCTTTAAGCTCAGTACGAATGAAAACGAAACTGCCTGTGACGAGAGAAGTGTATGTCGTGTTCTTCTGATCGTATTGATAAAATGCGCCTGTGTGCGTGACTGTCAATGTCATCAGTATATATAAAACTGTTTGATATGATATAAACTAAACTTGTTCTGAATGAGAATCAAATAGAATACTTTTTTGTAATGTACATGAACGAACTTCACATCTGTTCTAAAAATGGTAATCATACAATCATGTGTGTGTTTTGCTTTATTCTGAAAAATTCCTTGAATGGCATTGTTAAGAAGGGCTTGAAAATTACACTACACAAAGTTTTTTGGTACTCCTTCTTTACACAGTATGATATGCACAACGTTTCTACCAGTGTTCCCTGGTCGTCTTCAGGTGGCTGAATGACACACTAAATGTTTCATACAGGACAAAAGTTCTCTGAGTTTGGATTGGAATATCACTTGATCAAACAGTCATATGCACTGGGAATGAATAGACCATTGTCTCTGTTAATTCCTGGACTATGCCTTTTGATTTGAATTGCTTCTGTGAGTTTGCGTTTGTAATCTCTCTCTAAGCTCCTATTGAGGATTTCAACACCTTCCCAGTTGATAACATGTCCTTTGTTTTCTGTCACATGTTCATGGGCTGCTGACTTGGAGTCCTTTTGGTGTTCCACCAGTCGTTTTGATAGTGGTCTGCTTGTTTCCCCAATGTAACTTTGATTACATGAGCAGTTAAGTTTGTACACAACACCTCTTGGTTGCTGTGGTGCTGAAGATGGTTTTTTCCCATTGGCTTGTAAGTGGGTCTTGAGNAACATGTGACAGAAAACAAAGGACATGTTATCAACTGGGAAGGTGTTGAAATCCTCAATAGGAGCTTAGAGAGAGATTACAAACGCAAACTCACAGAAGCAATTCAAATCAAAAGGCATAGTCCAGGAATTAACAGAGACAATGGTCTATTCATTCCCAGTGCATATGACTGTTTGATCAAGTGATATTCCAATCCAAACTCAGAGAACTGTTGTCCTGTATGAAACATTTAGTGTGTCATTCAGCCAGCTGAAGACGACCAGGGAACACTGGTAGAAACGTTGTGCATATCATACTGTGTAAAGAAGGAGTACCAAAAAAACTTTGTGTAGTGTAATTTATTCTGAAACTCGTCGACAAATAGTTTTAAGACAACGATTTGTATTTGGAACTTTATATTACACTTCAAGGGATCCCAGGAAAGAGCAACAGGCACTGGTTGTCATATGACTCAAGACTGGTTGCTGTCTATGCCGCTCCACGCCAGCGCCGGTGTGAAGGGAAAGAATGTCCTAGGAAAAACTGTCCTGGGAACAAAAGATCCTACTGTTACATTCTAATCTCTGGCGATTGGTTTCTATACCCATGCCGCTTATTCCGTCATTCAACAATAGAAGTGGACACTTTTGACTGGGGGACACTCTTTACTGCTACACCGGTACTGTCCGTGCGGGTAAATGCCCTTATCTCATTTCGCCTTTTCCCATTTCGCCTTCAAAAGTGTGTATTTCGCCGTTTCCCGATTCGCCATCTCTCATTTCGCCTTCTCCTACTCCGCCTTATCTCATCTTGCCTTTGTCAACGTTCGCCTTTTTCTACCTTGCCTTTTCCTATTTTGCCTCTCTTTCATTTTGTCCAAAGAGAGAAGACGCACAAAAGTCAACACAACGTATAATAATAAATAGG
Source organism: Notospermus geniculatus (assembly GCA_002633025.1). Classification (NCBI taxonomy): domain Eukaryota; kingdom Metazoa; phylum Nemertea; class Pilidiophora; order Heteronemertea; family Lineidae; genus Notospermus; species Notospermus geniculatus. The sequence continues at coordinate 2,613 of NMRB01006547.1, forward strand.
AAGTCAACTTCCAGAATTTAGAATTTTTCGACCCCGGTTGGGGTCGAAAATTTGCTAAATTCTGGAAGTTGACTTCCTAATTATTAATGTGTTTGTTCGTACATGTAGTTTGAACAGCAGTAGGTAACGATGATCCTCGCAGCCATAACCTGTTTGCTTTGACGTCCGACGTGGCGCTGATTGACGATTCGACCAGTCAGCGCCAGTGGTGGCCCACCGTCGGAGCCCATGGAACCAGGTTAGACAATGGATAAAGCGAAGGAGATTTCTTGAAAGTGTGGTTGTGTTTCGTGGTGATTTTCAACCCCTTAGACATGCGTGCATAAAACCACGCTTCGTATGTAGATTCTTCTATGTTAGAACAACCCGAATGACCTAAGCAGACGTTTCAAAATACTATTCCAAGAAAGTGTACGCACTTTGAAGAACGCCTATTTTGGAAAACACAAGGCTGCCTTTCGATCGGTAACTCGGTCAAAACTGAACTGATTTCGATGAAATTTTCGGCAACTTTCGCAGAGAAACTTCCATCAACATGTAGGCCTAAACATCACGCCACCTTCAAACGTCTGACTAATCGTGCGTAGGCCCTAATTAGTGATTGTTTCATAGCGCCTGCTAGGCCTACGTCACTGCCTCGCTTTCGTTCAGTGATTTAGCAGTTAGTACCGCCAAATACCACGGCTGAGACGTCGGGGCGCTGTTCAGACCTTTGCGGGTCGACTGATTTATAAAATCCTGACTTGCCGCCGAATGAAACGTAATACGTCGTCATTTCCATGCTGTAGTATCATCTGATCAAAGCAATGCACAAGATCGCAAAAACGTTAAACTTATTCCAGTTCTCGAACTTGCCCTTACTTCGATTCGATGACAAAAGGATATTGGAGTGAACGTATTGATTTTGTGCGAAGCTTTGTTATCAAGCAGCCGTCATCTTGAGTTAACACCGTCAGTAAGCCTATATGTGACCCTCCACCACCAAATCAGTCGCATGTAGCTCTCAGCTTGGCAGGTTGAGACCAAGGACGGGTTGCATCAGCTATACTCAAAGTTAAGTTTGAGGTTGACCTCAAATGAGTAATATGATTGCCATTACAATTTGAGGTTGAGAACGACTTTAAGGTTCGCTTGAGAACAAAGTCGACCTTAGATATGACTGGTGCAACCGGGCCTAAAAAATGTTGGTCACTTTTAATATTGCCTTCCTGTTATGAAATGTGAAATAATCTGTTTCTTCCTCTTCTGGTGCCATCTGAATTCATTGCGGCTCACCTTCTGAGTGACTTCCGTACGGTTTTGTGCTGGAGGGTCACATATTCAGGTTCATTTGCTTACCAACCGTCGAGATACAAGCCGGCAGACGAGTAACGTCCCGAGGAGAGGAAGTACCGCAAGTGAACTTGTCGCTGGGCCACATACAGAGACGAAAATACAGGGGCGAAAAGTAACAATAATTTCAAACAACTCTGGATGTAGCCTCCAGGTAGTATCCAAGGAACGTTACATCGTTTTTTTATCATTCCTACCGACGCGAAGATGTCATTCCCAAGTGAGCCAAGGGCCACCAAGAGTTCGACCAGCGACTCCTCACAGTCATTGGCACAACTAATCCTTGGCCATTATTTGCCGCCTGTTCAAGTTTCCCTTGGAATAACTGGTAACATCCTAATCCACGTTGTGCTCTCACGTCGGCAGTACAGAGACAACCCGACATGTCTCTGCCTTAGGTTCTTTGCCACGTGGGTTATTTTGTTATTTCTTTCTCTTTTCATAGTTTACCTGGTAAATCTTTTTCCTGTGGAATCTGTTCATTTCGGTAACGCGTTTTGCAAAATATACTTGTTTACTGGCTACCTTAGTGTTAACCTGGTCAGTTGGTCTGTCGTTTCACTTACGACAACCCGTTTTGTGGCTGTTGTTTTTCCACTTAAAGCTGCAACAATTTGCACAATTACGACTATAAAAATATCTCAATTTTCTATTTGCGTCATCTTTATGGCATTTGCCTCACCGCAGGCAATTTACCAACGGATACCGTCGCTTGATGGAGGAGAACACCGACGGCTCGGTTGCTTCTTCGACGTCTCCGCATTTTTTTCCTGGCTTTTTGAACTGATGCATGTCGTTCTTTCCGTCCTATTCCCTATTGTATTCATCGTAATCTTGAACGTGTGCATTGCGTACAAGCTGACGAGAAAACCGTCCGAGTCGGCCACCGATGGCGCTCACATCACGAGAAAACAGACATCCGATGAGAAGGTTGCTACCACATTAGTGATTGTTACTACCGTTGTTTTCATTGGGTCGACCGTTCCTTATGCTATTCATGTGATTGTCTGGGAGTTTGCTATGGCCACTGTACAACTGACAACCACACAGATGGAACAATATGCCGTTTCTCACACTGTTGCCATGTTTGTCTTTAATATCAGCAACAACTTTTATTTCATTGCGTTTTTCATATCTTGTAAAAGATTCAGGAACGATTTGATAAAGCTGTTTCGTTTCTCTCTAGCTTGGTTCCCTGGTCACCGTCGAGATGGCGCTGCGTAGACGGTTGCCAGGCAGTAGCTGTTGCTTTTCCCCTCGGGTATGGCCTCGGGATTCATAGCGTCAATTAATCTGACAATGAATCTGACAATGAAAAGGGCGAATTTGGGAATGATGATAGAAAAAAATTGTGGATTTAGCTAATTCATACTTGTTACATACAGCACTGGTAAAAAGAACGAACATTTATGAGTTTGAAGTATTTTTTACTTGGTCGAATCGATTACACAGAATCGGTAGGCTGGCTTAGTATCCTGCCCATGACGTCACTTCTCAACCATGCTCATCGGCAACTGCCTGGCCTCCGTCTACGCAGCGCCATCTCGACGGTGGCCAGGGAACCAGGCTAGTTTCTCTCGTCCGAAGAAGCCACAATCCGTTTCACACTGACCGTCGTTCACCCCATTGCTTCAGAGTGTGTTGTTGAAAGACATCAACTACTGTCGTCCACCTGGGGTAGACCAGTGTCCAATTAAATCAGCGACAGCTGGCGGACTCCTAGGCGTCACCATTCGGAACTTCCGAAGGCAACTGCTCGGCAATTTCCGTGACGGCTCGCATTTCCCCTCGGACACAATTCCAAGGCGGCCTTCTTGAATGCGCAGTGATTGCCTTGAGTTTCTGTGGCTTTGGATGCGGTCACCTCATCACACCCTGCGCATGAACGAAATAGGTCACACAAAAACGTTGCGTTATTGATAATAATTGGCAGATTGGGTGAGATATCGGTAAGTTTATATATAATATGCCTCAACTTATCCAGGAAATAAGCTTGGATATCTTAGCAGGCCAAAATTCGGCGAAAATAGTCCCACGGTCGGTCACGTGGGTTTGTTGATAACAACATGGCTGCCTTGGACTTGTGTCCGAGGTGAAATGCGCCGCCCAGTGAATAGATAAGCAGTTCGCCTCAGGTCGTTCCGAATGAGGCGTCACGTGCTTTCCCAGCAGATTTGTGAATGTTCTCTATACTCAAAGGAAGCATTTTGCTTGTTTCACATTTCCCTGGCCGCCACCAGTTCAGCGATTGTTTTATAGGTTTTCGCCCTGTTGGCTTCCCAATTGATGGAATTCTGCAGGTGAAGTTTTAGCAACTTAAGCAAGAAAGATTTTTTCTTCAAAAGTGGTCGGAAGATGGCCAGGATGGATAAAAATTCATCACAGTAATTTTGCGACAGAGAACTTTTTCGCCGCTTAACCAACACAATAAATCAGTACGTAGAGAAAGATTGAGAGTTTGTGGGACCCACTTTAATGGGAAATGAGTCAACCAGAGGTGGTCTAATGATTTTTTCCATTTTTGATTTGATTTGATTTGATCCTTCCAAAAATGTTTTCTCCAGACTTGACGACTTTTCTGGCTTGGTTGATTTACGGTCCGGTTGCGAAGCTTGATCAATAAGAATCGTGACTACAGGCTTTGGATCGACCGGAGATTGTGACACGGAACCCTTCAAGCTATCTTTCCGACTTTTATCTGCATCCCTTGTCTTAGTAGACTCCTTGTCTTAGTAGAGCTTTTCAATGGTAACGGTACCTTTGGAGGTTGGAGAAGTCTAGATTAAACGGGCTGGGAAATTCTAGGAGCAGTCACAGGCTGACGAATGGCTTTTACTGAACTGGGTAGCCTGCACTCGGCCCCAGTGTGTATCCGACGTCCCGGTCTCCTACACACTGGCACTTTTGGGGCTCAAAAGCCGGTAACACCACTAAAGTTAAAAAAGTTAAAGTTTGGGTTTATAGTCTGATATCAACAACGGTAGAGGTTCTCATCCGACTTTACACTTTAACCCCAGTCTGTCCTGAAACCTTTCAGTAGAACTCAGATGAGCTGCTCATTCAGCGCTACAATCTGAGCACTTCCGACCGGTACCCATTTATACACCTGGGTGGAGAGAGGCCAGTGAGGCAGAGACCTGCCCAAAGTCTCACGCCAGCAGCGGGATTCGAACCCGGGATTCTCTGACCGCTAGTCGGAGGCCCGAACCACTACACCACCGTGGCTCCTCTAGATGGCACTCCACTGGGCTCCAGCCAATCACCACGCTTTCTGACTCATAATTCCCGCGGAAATTACTTCCAGGAAAAACCCAACCTCGTCCCCAGGGGTATAGTTCGCTCAGACAACCGTTGACCACTCGCCATATTATCAACCAGGGAACGAGGTTAAGAAAACCGAAGGACCCGTGCTGCCATGACACGGTCGTCACGACTATTAATCTCTGAAAGAGCCAGACGCGGAGTGTGATTTACCGAAGGGGTGAGCCCTTAGCGTCTGGCTAAGCGAGACTATGAACTGGGCTGATGAACTCTAACAGAAGGATTAGGTTGTGAAACATTGGCAGATGGAGCAACCTGTGTGACGGGAGCAACTGAAACAGACTGAGCAGTACTAACAACTGGAACGGGCGGAACAGCTTTAACTACTGGCGTATGCTGAGCAACACTCACTGCAATTTTCCGCTGTGCAGCACGACTGTTAGAACGGAAATTCATACCACCGCGTACTCTATCGGCAGCTTCAAGCAAACAGGGATTTCCGGTCTAAAAATAGTACATCAACGCCGAAACCACCAAAAAAGTTCAACTTGGGAATGAGTTATTAGAACTTCCTGCAGCCTGAATTGTTCTCCTGCCTGGTTAATATCAATTATAACGAATTGATCTATGTAACAACGTTCAGTTATTCGAAAAAAGGTTTGTCTTACTGTTGGAAGATCGGGGAAACCAGGGGCGGATACAGAGGGGGTGTTCTGGGGGTTGGAACCCCCCGTCGGCGACCAAAGATAACATTTTTTTTCGCTAAACATCAAATATCTCGCTTGTGGCGTAGCGCCTGTCCGTGTCTTTGATGTGATCATGGTGATTCAGTCGTTGCATCGATGATTCGACGAAATTCTCTTCCCCTGCATGGGAAAACTGTTGCCTTACTATTACTGGTAGGCCTACTGCATTGTGTATGCCTGCACTATTTCGAAATGTCTAAGAGGCGTGGCATCGGGCTGGCTGGTAAGAACAGGAAGATCACACTGTTCAAAAAAATGTTTGTATAAGACTTTCTCAACCTCAGATGCCAGGAAATCGTGTCTCAGAGCTTCTGATTTTCAAAATTTGGCGCCGATGAGGCACGCGGCGAAGGGAAGACACAAGAGAGTCCTGGTGCCTCTACCTTCAGAACCCACCCCTCGAGAAAATCCTGGATCCGCCCCTGGAAACTACCCTCAGCTGAGCAAATTTGTCAATCATTCGTCACACGTTTCATAGATTTAAGACTACACTTTCACTACAGCTGACCAGAAACAAAGCGGACAGCTTAATTACTCCTATTAACTCATTCCCGTAATTAGTAAACATCAGGCACAAGATCCAATCATATGCAAATTAGTATGTCGTCATGCAGTCCGAGTAGCCAATCAATTCGCGGAGAATTGACAGGCGCACTGGAGAGCAAGCATTCCAAAGACCTATTGTGTTCTAACAGTCGTGGCAGGAGCTGGGCACCGAAATGTCCACCTGACCTCTTCTTGTTCGCGCTCCTTCAAGTGCTCGGCGGTAGCTCCTCTCGTTTCTTCCACTCGTTTCCGTACCTCAGCTAACCATATCTGCTGATTCTTAAAGGCCCCTTTATCCAAAAGCGCTGCAAGAGAATTCGAAACTTTCTTTAACTCGGCAAAGACATCCGCTAGCCTACCTCTCAGCTCTTCCAACAAGCTCCGACTACCAAAGGCACGAATTGCTTCATTCTGAACCACAGAGTCATGACTTTTATTAATTTATCGTCATTGACGGCCGCCATACTGCAGAGACTACTTATTTTCAGTGGTCATGTGATCTCATCTGGTCATGTGACAAACAAGATGGCCGGAAAACGCCAAGCAAACGTTATAAAGTAGATCACCAAAAACACCGAAAAACCTGTTATAAACACCGGTTTAATGTCTGTTTAATGATGGAATAAATATATTCATCAGCTATGTACACGATGTATGTTGAATTACAAGCAAAATTGTCGTCGTTTCAAGGGACTATTCAACATGCGGATGCAACTTGGATGTTAGTCGGTCAAGCTTCTCACTTCCGGCGCAGTGCGGTAGAATTCACCGCTGTATCGCTGCGCAAGATGGCGACCATTACAGTCGAGATATGTACGGAGGCCCGTCGGAAATTGCCGAAGTACATACGAAGATGACGTCGATTGGAATTGCTTCTCTTGCTCTCTGACTGTCTCGGGAAAGTATCTCATATAGGTTAGCAAGCTGTGACTCTATCATGGATCTAGAAGCGACTCCACGTTCCCTCCACGTCCGTCTACCAGATTCGAACCCACGGACTCTCGCATACGGCACCAATCGCCAGCACTAAGTTACAGCGCGCCAACCACCAGGCCAAACCCCTATCTTCAAAAAAGATGGCTCAATGGCCTATGCTAAACGAGGCGGAATATAAAGTTATTTCCATGGAATTTTCATGGAATAAAGTTATTTCCGCGGAGAAAAGTTTATTCCACGTGGAGAAAAGTTTTCTCCAGGTGGAGAAAAGTTTACTCCACGGAATAAAGTTTATTCCACGGAGGAAAGTACGAAAAAAATAAAAATATAAAACGAAAAATAAATAACCCTTTTTATGGGCCACCGTAAGAAATAGTTTACAGAAGTTTAACAGGAGTGAATATGAGAATATCCTCCCCACAATCATACACAAAAGAATCCTCCAGAAATAGTAAACAATTTCGCCGAATAGAGTCCCTTTAAACATTATTGAATTATCTCGACTTTACAGTTTTTTCAGCGACTGATCTCGGTTGAAACACCTGCCAATCCTGCTAGAACTCGTATAGGCCTACCTCGTGATCCAGATGGCATTCATTGGTGGAGAACTATTCAGGGCAACCCAGGCCGCATAGTCGACTGTTCTAGTGTCTGCTAGTGCTCCGGATTTACAGCATCACCAATTACCGAGTCATCAAACAAAAGGTAGGCGAAAAGAAAAGTTTTGTGTCGAATTTGTTATCACTGTTATCATTTGTTATCATTGTTTTTCCCCGTTTCAGCGCAATGCGATTCGAATGTAGCATCTCCATATTCCCCGCAGCTGTTGTCTCATGAATACTTATTTCATCAACGTAGACGATAACATATGTTGCGAAATTCCTTTGCTTTCTTTCATATTTATGCACTCCCTATAACAACATGAGTCGAGATGAACATATTTTGGTGCCATGTTTATGTTATATAAGCCGTTCTGGTCTGAAGCGGGCAGCTGGTTAGGCGAGGTGAGGGAGATATGTCGCACCGAACTTCTCGCCAGCACCGCTGGCTGGGCGGTATGGTTTCTGTGTGTGCTGTGGTTGGCGATATGCTCCGAGACGAAGGATTCCTGCCGCATCGCTGAGAGGAGAAGACCCATGGATCGCTGTCAGCGCACATCTATAGTTTATAATTCAGTTATAGTGTTGGGTTTATAGTCTGATATCAACTACGGTAGAGGTTCTCATCCAACTTTACACTTTAACCCCAGTCTGTGCTGAAACCTTTCAGTAGAACTCAGATGAGGTGCTCATTCAGCGCTATAATCGAGCATTTCCGACCGGTACCCATTTATACGGTATCAGGACATTTCCCCCCTGGACATTTGCC
>NMRB01006548.1:0-10796 GCA_002633025.1 Notospermus geniculatus
GGGGGTCCAAACCCAAGAGGGGTCACTGATCAGCGGAGAGAAGCGGCGAGCTGGCTTCCATAACCTATAGGAGTGAATCGCCCCTGCGGAGGAATCAAAGACATACAACATTTCCAAAAACTCATTAGACTTTTAAACCAACACTACATGTAGATCAATTCATATTGAACGAAAAGAGGATAAAACAATATTCAAACCGGATAAATATCGTGTTAAAGGGGATATGCCTATTTTAATAGTACATGTACTCCTATAATACAACCTGGCCCTGACTGGTCAATTACCATGACTAGCATGGTACCCGTGGCGAGCACATTCACAGGATGCATGTGGCCAGAGGATGGCATTTTGCTGGACGTCTCTGTGTGGGAGGAAAATGTTAAGTGGGGGGCCAACTCCTCGGACAATAATGTAGGCCTATGGGAAGCAGATGGCAGCAGTTTTATGTGTTGAAGTTCCTATTTTCTGATCACCCTGCCTGGTTGAAGACAATGCATTATACCTGGTTCCGTCGGCCACCGTGTAGATGGTGTTGCGTACGCAGCGCCATCTACACGGTGGCCAGCGAAACCAGGCTAGTGGGCATTGCAAATCATTGGAAGTTTCTCCTGCATTTTATTCGCTTAAGGGTAAAAAATGTAATGCCACCCGCTTAAGGGCCACCCCCATATCATTTTCAACACTTCCTGTGAAAATGGTGCCATTTCGATCAGAAACCACGGAGGAGTTCGTGTTCGAAGTTAAAGCGCCACCGTCAATTATAATATAGATATAGATTACTGGTGTGTAACCAAAACGCGCGAGGCGTAGCCACGTCATAGGTTGCTCTTGTTATCCCAGACCGACCGTCCTCCATGATTGCTATCACACCCACGCGAATCGTGCCGCGAGAAACGACGAGATTAGAAAGATTAGTGCTATTAACAGGAAGACAGGACCTCATCGTGGATATATCCGGGATTCAACTCTGATAAATCTCGGTTCACCTCCGATGGAAAATATTACTTGACACCCGAAGATATTGCCTTGGACAATAGGGAGGTTCGCAAATTTGACGAAGCACGAAATACGAAAAACGAAATTCAACTTCATTTACAGGACCTAATGCATTTCTGGAGATGGTAACAGGTTGGTACCACAAATGTCCCTGCTGCCAGTGCGTCTTTTAGCATATCATGTAAGACCGAGAGAGTTAAGGTATTAATGTACATGTACATCTTGAATTTTAATACGAAGTGGGAACAAAAGATAAATTTCAAAGTTACATGTAAATACTGTAAAATCGGACTTGTAACATCACTTTGGTAGACCAGCCCACTTCATTACTATGATGGTCACATGGCTCTACATTAATAGTCTGCAATACAAGCTGCGTTCTGATTGGTTAACAAACACAGTAGGCCAAAAATGACCATTCAACTGACGCGAGGCGTAATGTGACATTGACATGCCTAGGTCTATTCTGAATTGATTGAGTACAGTTGATCAGTTCTCAGTGAAGTCGTTTTTCATAACACCCATTAAAGAACGTGGTCATTACTGGTGTTCGCTTTCATGAAAAGTGATCGACCCGGGGTGATCGTAAGGCAATCAAGATCATGCCCTTCTATCCAATGCCTAGTCAATGCAACTGTGCATAATGGTAAACATTGATTGGATAAAAGACGCATATTCAACAGAATAACCACTCCCAGCTCGCTGAAGTGGGTTGGACGTTCTAATACCAGAAGTGATGTTACAAGTCCGATTTTACAGTATACACCGTAACTCTATCGGTCTATCTATCGCCATATGCTAAAAGACGCTCTTGCAGCAGGCGATATTTGTGGTACCAACCATCTCCTGAAATACATTACGTCATGGAAATGAAGTCCAATTTCCTATTTCGTTCTTCGTGTTTCGTCAGATTTGCGAAACGTCACTATTGAATTATTAGAGAGGTTTAGAAATCAAACGATAAACGTAAGCGTTAACGACAACGTCATTTTTGTACCGAAAATGCAATATGAAATCTGGTTAATGCGTTGTATGAAAAATAACGTTAGTCGTCAAGTTTACGTTTATCGTTTGATTTCTAAACTTCCCTATTGCCACCACCTTTGCCGAATGATCATGGGTCTGCAGTTTGTGAGAACCCGGATGTTAGAAACTAAATTTAGCATAATGGCGTTATCCTTATCTTGGGTCCATCGCTTAGTACATCAGTCAGGGAGAATGCGTGGGATGAGATGGCGGAGCAACATCAACATTGGGGCTGTTACTTCTGATCACGACAGTAGTTGTGGGCGTGGAGAGGCATGTCTACGCACGCTGGCACCTGTCTTCGCCTTCTGTGGGCTAGTCCTATTTTGAACATTTTCTCAATCGAAAACCCGAAATATTCATAGATGATGTCTATACCTTGCTGAAAATGACATTTAATCATGCCCCTGCTGTTTTCTTAATATTTCCATCAATTTTACTGGCAGACTGATGTCTCGAAGTATTTCGATCTAAAAATATACATTTATGATAGCCATTTTGACAGGGATGAATCGGGGCCGGTGGCCAATTAGTCCCACTGAGCCGGGGGCGAGGATAAACTCCTTTTCTACCGTAGCCTCGATCTGACAGCGAGGTTCCTTCCGTTGGGGCCAAGGCCAGTTACCTTGATATCTTACACGTGTAAAAGGAATGGTAGTCCTAGGAATACAAGTCCTAGTTGCAATAATCTGCTATTGTAATGTTGTATTCGAATGATCATAAATTCTATCCTAATCCCTCATTGAACAATAAAATATGTCGGACTTATTACAGGAGGACTTAGATTCCTGTCACACCGGGATGGTTTCGGGAATGAAGCCTTTGAAAGGATTCAAAATCCGAGTATAACAATACAGAAATTTTATGGGGAAGAGTCTTAACTTCTCTAGTCAATAGTGGGTTTAGAAATCAAACGATAAACGTAAAGTTTACGACAACCTTATTTTTCATACTACACATTAACCAAATTTTATATTGCATTTTCGGTACAAAAAAAACGTTGTCGTTAACGTTTACGTTTATCGTTTGATTTCTAAACCTCCCTATTCTTTGTGTCTGTTTGTCGACATTCAAGTGAACGGCTTCTGTAACGGACGTTGTAGCCACGTGACGTTGCCAGTAATCAAGTGCTTTTCTGATGATCATGTAAGTGACGCTGTCATCATGGTCTGCGGAGAAATTAACGGTCATTTCTCGCGAATTGTTGACATGCTTAATTGGACACGAAATTCGTCAGTTACCGATGTATGGCCATCCGGTCCGCTGATTATGCTGACCTGAAGGTCATGGCAAGACTGGTGGGACGCCTGGCAAATAGTCTTTTGATTAATTATTGACCTCGGACACAAATGGCAGCAAAGTTCTTGTGGACGATACACAGGCAAATCCACGTGATTGGTGCGCGGTCAAGAATAAATGGGTACGCTATATGCATTGAATTGGGCCGTAGTGACACCTATTGGTCAACTCACTGACAGCTCCTATTGGCCGAGACCCACAAATCTGCCTGTTGCACAATCTCGTACCCAGATCTATCTCATCCGAGGATATCTCTGGAAAGGGCTGGCGACTTGTCCAAAATTTCTGGACAACCGCTGGCAGCGTGCCAAAATGTTTGTTTCCCACAATAGGCTACATGTATTTCGTTCTTCGATGACTGAAAAAGATCATATATGCCTAAAAAGCCGTATATAATACACCCAAAACACGAAGTTGTTTGAGTATTAGAGCAATTTTAAACGAATAGGTTAGTTGGGAACATCAAGCCGCGGGTGCCAGCTTCGGTGTGATTCGCCTCAAAATTAGTATATCGCGCATGCGCAGTATTCCTGAAGTCGTCAGCCCTTTTCCAGTGGTGTTGTAGGAACGTAAACCCATGGGGACGAGTTTGCCTGTTGCACTCGCGTCAGAGTATCTGTGGATCTGATTGGTCGAGATCCGTCCCGTGACCCACAAATCTGCATGTTGCATTCGCATCATGGTATCTTTTCATCTGATTGGTCGAGACCCGTCCCGTGACCCACAAACCTTTCGCGAGACATGGTAACTCCAATTTTTTTGTTCTCAATTTGATGTCTTATGACTACTGGAAGAATTAGTATTTTAACTACTGGCTCTTGATGAACACCCAGGATTTTTCGGAAAGTAGGTCGGCGTCGTTTCGCTGGCGTAGGGGCCTACTCCGGATGGCATTGTGAATGTCAGTCACAGAATGCACTTCAACGTCAAGACCTTTTCACCGTGAACATCGTGTGCTGGCTGTGTAATTCTACATTTCTGATCTGAATCATACAAAGTCACGACTTTTTCCTGCACCTAATCCTGATCCTGAGAACCCTCTAACTCTAAATAATGGCTTCCTCTGAAGACGTCTTAAGACGAAGGCCATAATTATTTTGAGTTATGCATGATATTCTGTCATGTTTATAGGCCAACATTTATCCTTGTGCATAGATTTGCAATCATGGAGGCAAAAAACTGTTTGGGCTTAGGAGCACGGTATTGGATCTCAAATGCGTTATTTAAGGCGGGGGGCTACCTATGCCGACTTTATTGACGCTCTTTGAAAACAAGCGTCCTAACATATTCATGACAAAAAGTAACAAACTGATGTTAACAAAATGTTTTAGCTACAACCTTTAGGCTCCCGTTCTGTGAAAGAATTGTTCATTTTGACTAATTACGATGGAGTTAATTAAGTTATAATAGGTTGCCCAAATTTGAGTTCGCAAACAATTTTGTCGACTTGGGATGCGACACATCAGTTTCCCACATAGTCTGTAAGGTACAGGCCTGATGCCTGCAGGGCGTAACGATCCGTTTTTTACGAAAGTACTTTCCGTTTAATTGGTATAAACTAATTAATGCCAAAAAAGGGCTCGATTTACAGTTTTTGAAATATATCATATTCCCGACCAACTATTCAAAAAAGGCGATCGTGTTGCCCTAGAATGCACATATGGCAATAACATCCAAAAGAAATTTTTCAAATATANGCAGGGCGTAACGATCCGTTTTTTACGAAAGTACTTTCCGTTTAATTGGTATAAACTAATTAATGCCAAAAAAGGGCTCTATTTACAGTTTTTAAAATATTTCATATTCCCGACCAACTATTCAAAAAAGGCGATCGTGTTGCCCTAGAATGCACATATGGGAATAACATCCAAAAGAAATTTTTCAAATATATGCGTCCACAAAAGAGAAAACTTGTTTTTCAAATTTGAAAAATTCCATACCACTCGCCAGTTACTTCTTTGTTATGTAGATTTGCACTATTCCCGCCGTTTGAGTAAACTCTGTTCGGCCACTTGTGACCAAAGCACCAGTGACAGAGCTGAACAATACCCGCAGTGGACACAAAAGATTTAGGTTCGGCACGTACACTGAAAATTGGGTTCCGAAAACAGTTTACCAGGGTGAGCGGATTTAATCTGAATGTGAATGACTGGTCGCACAAAGGCCAGTTCCGTGGATTGCCACTAGGGAATGAGCTCAGCTATAGGTAGCCCCCCGCCTTAAATAGAAAAACCTTGTTTTTTAGTGAAAAACCTGGTTTTTCTCTTGAAAAACCTTGTTTTCCTCGAGAAAAACCTTGTTTTTATGCTGTTGGTCAAAAAAACTTGGTATTTCTAATTAAAAAACTTGTTTTTTGCTCTTACACTAAATTACTTTGTTTTTATCATGAAAAACCTGGCATTTCTAGAAAAACCAAGTTATTCTCGTTAAAAACTTAGTTTTTAGCCCGCTTGGCCGCAAGGCCCAGCAGGGCTTATGCTGTGGTTGGGGTCATTGAGTGGTGGTCTGTCGTACGTCAGGACGTACGTACGTACGTACGTACATAAACTTTGGTTTGTTAGCGCTCTAGCGCCTTTATTTTTTGACGAATCTTTTTGGCCTTTGGTGGGTGTATATATGGGCCTAAGATCTAGGTCGAGTTCGATTTTGAGCACGGTTGGATTCCTATTTTGGCCTCCAGGGGGCGTTTTGTGAAAAAAAACAGAGGGCTATATTTTGATAATGGTTTGAGTTTTCTAATTGAAACTTTGTACACATGTACCTCAAGGTTATAGCAACTTACAGATAGCATTTCGGTGAAATATGATTCTTGACATTGCCACCAGGGGGCCAAAACCAAAATCACCTAAAGTGCCATTTCTCCCTAACTACGAGACGGATCTTCATCAAATTTTTATCATGGGTATATCTAATGAGAATACATAACACTATACCCCAGTTTTTAATTTGACCTAATTTTCAAGGTCACAGAGGTCAAAGCTTGTCTGAAGTTACGAAATTGGCACTTCTTCTAATGGTTTCAGCTATTCCTTTGAAACTTTGCACATAACTACCTCTAGGCTATAGCAACTCACACACAAAATTTTGGCGAAATCTGGTTCTTGACTTTGCCACTAGGGGGCCAAAACTAAAAACGGATCTTCATCAACTTGTTATCCAATGATACTTTTATATGGCAATTTGGCATGTGTGTACTTACGATATGGCGTAAGTGGGATTGCTGATGGTTCGTACAACTATGCTGTCAAGCCAAGCGGGCACAGTGCCATTGGCACTATTTTTCAATATATCGTTTGTAAAATACCTGGTTTTATTTAAAAAAACTTGTTTTTCTCCTCAGAAAAACAAAGTTTTCTTCCATTTGTAGAAAAACAAGGTTTTATTGATTAAAAACAAGGTGTTTCACTCCGTCGTAGAAAAACCTTCAAAAACGGATATGGCGTAAGTTTTTCTACCACAACCTGTTCATTCTACCTCGTGCCCACACGTGAGCATATAATGATTTCACGTAGATTATAAGTAACTGGAGACGGGGTAGAATGTCCAAGTTCTAAAACCTATACATTCTACCTCGTCCCTAAAACCACAGCTTTTCTCCACATGCCGGCCGCTCCGTGTTTGGGTCATTATTTTCGGAGCAACCGTTTCTTGTACATGGGTCAAACATACATGACATGGGTCTAACCATATCATATTTTCGTCATCATATATGAATCGCGTGTAGTACGATGGACCCCAACGTCCTCGTCAAAATACTGCTTATTTTCTTTATTTCTTCAAGTACTGTTATGTTTGTGCATTGTCCTGTGCTCAATCGAGGTGAAAGAATGGTGCAGCCGACATTGGAAACTTTCTTTCGTGAGGTGCAAAGTCTCCTTCGGCAGTTTTCTTTGTTCGTTGAAAGAATGATGACCTTGCTCTTGTTGTTGATGATGTTCATCCTCATCATCTTCCTGTCTTTTTGACGAGCACTTTGCAGCCAAGAGGCTTCTTGCAGAGGCTTGAGATTACTCGGAGGCGTAGGTGCTTTGCTAGGCCTCCGACATGAGTCACTGACGACACCCCCCCCCCACTAGACGATCGGATAACACCACCACCCCCACCGCAACCGCCAACACCACCCCATTGTGATTTGGATGTCTTGAGAGGAGGAACTCATTTCTATCAGCAAATTCTTGCTCCTATTAGGCCTAGTTCGAGACAACCAGCTGATGGGGACTCGGCGCGAGGTAGAAAAACAAGGTTTTTTTTAGAAAAACAAGTTTTTTTTAGAAAAACAAGGTTTTCTTAGAAAAACAATTTTTTTAATAGAAAAACAAGTTTTTTTTAAAGAAAAACAAGTTGGTTTTTAGAAAAACAAGGTTTTTTTCAGAAAAAACATGTTTTTCTCCAGAAAAACAAAGTTTTTTTTAGAAAAACAAGGTTTTCCTCTCATCTTGTTATAAAAAACATGGTAATATTAAAAAAAGCTTGTTTTTCACCAAAAGTACCAAGTTTTTATACGTACGGTCAGATATCCTTGTTGTTCTCTAGAAAAACACGGTTTTTTATCGCTATTACCATGTTTTTCAGCGAAGGAAACGAAAAAAGGAAACGAAAAACTAGGTATTTCAACAGAAAAACCAGTTTTTTTAAGAAAACAAGGTTTTTAAAGAGAAAAACAAGGTTTTTCAACAGAAAAACAAGTTTTTTTTACTAAAAAACAAGGTTTTGCTATTTAATGGACAAACGGCGTGCCATAGGCTCCGAAGCCAGGAAAACTTCTGCCTGAATCCTACCAGGAAATCCTGATTGAGATTCCGCAGATATCGTTGGATGCACCTTATTTTCAAGGTTGCGTGGACTCTGTCATTCAATTCTGTATCTAGGACTTCAGCAGTTAGTAATCGGAAAAGCATTTGACGACTGCTAAAGGCACATTTCAAAAGGAAGTTCATTCATAATCTCATGAAGACCGTTTATAGACGGTTCGAGGTTCTTCTGCACAAGATGGGCAAATACAAGCTAGGAATCCACCATTGATTTTCAAGCTGATTTTGCGTTGCGACTTGCTTTGCAACTGGGTTGCGTTGCAACTGGGCGCTCGTAGTGAACTCGCTTGACATGATTTCCACCAATGGCGAAGATGCGGTCAATTTCAGTCGGCAACGGTCGGCGACCGGTATCAGTTCCTTGCGTTCGTATTCAATCGCAGGTGGCAGGTTGCAAAGCAAGTCGCAACGCAGAAAATCAGCAGTGGATTCCTCGCTTTCGGAGTACTTTTAACTAAAACGTGTCACCCTTCAATGACATCGAACCTTCGTCATTACGAGGTATTTTTAAAGTCGATCTTCAATTTATTTGATATTTGTCTGACAATATGCACGTCCAAATCCGAAAATAAAGCATACATGTAGGTCATGCACATACATACATGTAAATGTACATGTATATGATAATTAATATATAGTAATGTAAATTGACATTGCGGTGTCCCTTGATAAATCATGTGATCTAAATCTAAATCTGTTGACCAGACCACGACGTAGAATTCCAAGATGTTACATCTACGTCGATTCTGATTTGCTTTCCTCTGCGTGCCATTTTTGCTATCAGCCAATCAGCGTCTGGTTCTCTCGTGGTTCCGTAACGCGTTGTAGAATCGGTTTGGGTGTTGTCGTGTCCTCAGAGATAAAGGGGTGACTGCCGGCGTTTATATCAATTGGGCGTACGAAGTGACAAGCGGCAGTGTGAAGCTTGGCGGAGACCTACAAAATCCAAGTAAGTTACTGAATTCTTTATTTTTTTTCTTTTCTTCTGCGACGCCTTCTTGTATGTTCCGACTACTACTTACCAATGATAAGTGCGTTTTGGAGACATCCGTAGGTCATACACATTTTGACATTTTTCATTTTGTAGAACTATGAGCCGTACACACCCATGTCATATCGCCGCGCTGTGAAATATTGAACGAATACATGCAGTGGGTGTTAAATGACATAATCAAAACTGAATCATGAATCCTGAGGAAGACGCGGCACTGTCGAAATATGAAAATTGTGTAATAGCTCATCAGAAAAAAACTTGAAAATCAAAATTTTTATTTTGTAATTTTACTTTCATTGTTGTACATGTATTGTTTCATTCTGACTTGGTGTGATCAGGTGTCTGGGTACCCCCTGTACCTGGAACTCAAGGCTTGCCCGGGAACATTTCGATGTAACATTTGTAACTTGATTCAGCATTAAATTTATTTCTTACATGGACCATACATGTACTTTTGAAAAACGTAAATGTTTGGCCTCCTCATCGCGCGCTGGTGAGTTGGAATGAACAGTATCTACGACGTACTGTACATGTACAGGCATTGACTGATGTTTATCTACACTTGATATCTTGAATATTTCAAATACTACCGAACCAATTTTGACACGGTTTGTTGCATATTAAAGGAAAACTTGTTGGTCGTATTTCTGCATCAAAATTTAGGAAATTTCGAAATATGAAGATGATATTCATACTCATCAGAAAAAAAAACTTGAAAATCAAAATTTTTACATGTATTTTGTAATTTTACTTTCCTTTTTATAGTAGTTCTGATATAATGGAACTGTCTGAGGATTTTGGTCCTAGTTTCATCAAAATCTGTCGTGTGGTTGCTGAGATATTTGAGATTATCGAATTTTGATAATTTGAGATTTTCATGATTTTTACAAAATTCTGATGTCAGTAGATAGAGCTGACCACAAATCATAAAATTATGAAATTTTGGATGATTCGCATAACCGGTTAGCATTTACGCATATTTTTCAAAATATCAACATTTTGATATTTCAGTATTTCTCCCAGTTAACGCCAAAAAGTTTCAAAATAAGAAAACCTATAATCTGAGGTTAGCTAATTCTAATGGTATCAAAATTTCTTGAAAAACGTGAGAATTTCAAATCATCAAGTACTATAAAAATAGTGCCAATGGCACTGTGCCCGCTTGGCTTGAAGCATGGTGATGGCCAAGGGAGAAATAACGCTTGATGTTTTTTTGGTTTTGGCGCCCCTAGTGGCCAAGTCAAGAATTAGATTTTACCGAAAATTCATCCGCGTTGTTACACTACAGCCTAGAGATAGATATGTGCAAAGTTTCAAAGCAATAGGGGCAAACCATTACAAAAAGAGCAGACTTCGTAATTTTAGGCGAACTTTGACCTCTGTGAACTTGAAAAGTAGGTCAAATTAAAAACTCGAGTGCTATATCGTATGTATCCTTATTAGATTACCCATGAAAAAAAATTGACAAAAATCCACCTCTCGGTTAGGGAGAAATAGCACTTTCCATGATTTTGGTTTTGGCTCCCTAGTGGCTAAGTAAAAAAGAATCAGATTTCACTGAAGTTTTGTCTGTAAGTTCAGGGGCGGATCCAGGATTTTGCCTACGGGGGGGTGCAGACATGGCCAAAAGGGCAATACCCTATGGAAAAGCCCAGGCCTCTTCAGGGAGT
>NMRB01006549.1:0-10790 GCA_002633025.1 Notospermus geniculatus
TGCTCATAACTGATATGTACATGTACCGCCCTCTGTCATTAGACTATTATGTCCAACCCAGTGAGCACATGGTCCATGGACCATTTCATTTTTTCTTTGAGTAGTGTAAGAGGTATCTGGAGATGTTGACAGCTCTGTTGCCTGAAGACAAATAAGGTGGCGCCCTCCTGGCGTCGTGGGGTCTATCATGTTCTGAGCCTTCGTCTGAGGTGTCTGCAGGACGTTTGCAATTCTCTTGCTCGTGACATGGGGGCTTTTTGTTCGTTCACGTCAGCTTTAAGATGTTTTATGCATACGGCCCCTGATGGTTTAAACAGACTTTAGGCTTACCGGTACGTTTCTCTCTTTTCAGGAGAAGAATAGACCAAAAGGGTACATGTGGTCAATGTCAGAAAGGGCTTCCTTTGTTCCTGCATGTCACACTGAACAATCGGAACATCCCTTTTTGTGAAGAAAAGAAGCAGAGAGCCATCAGCTAGGCCTACTGAGAAGTTTTATGTGAGAAATTACTCCGTACTATTAGCTGCCACACACAGGTAAGGTTTTGAGAATCCATTCATTGAGCAAGAACATGGTTAGTCAGCCCCTCTGGCTTCAACCCTAGGTTGTGGTGTCCAAGAAGTTGGGTGATGTAAGGCCAGGGGCCACAATAGCCGTAGTTACACCTGTCGGAAAAAGCCTGGACTTTTTGACGCCCGGGTCTGAAATAAGCCCGGGCTTTTTGAGAATGTATGCGGCATGTATGAGACGAAAAGCCCGGGCTTTATTTAGACACGGCGATTCACAGGTGTAAACGCAAAAAGCCCGGGCTGAGCCAGTGTGAAAGGAATCCAAGTCCCCCTGGAATCCAAGTCCGGTCTTATTGTTCGGTGAGGGATTAGAATATATGGCTAGACAGACCATGAACATTCCAGTACAACCTTACAATAGCCGGGCTATTGTTTGGCGGACGTGCATTCCTAGGACGCTGATTCCGGTCACACCTGGTTGAACCCGGACTTTTATGTAGTGTAACCTAGGTAAATTATAGTTCTGTGGCCATTGATTGGCTGACTGTTTGAAGGATCATTTTTCAGAAGCCCAGCGGTGCCAGCATTATGCTCACTAGCATATTGACCCGTGGCGAGCACATTTTGGGGGAGTTAATTTGCCCTTGAATATCCTGAGGTAGAGGGTCTGTTGCTTTATTGATGAGTTTGTTTGGAGAGGGGTAGTTTATTAACCGTCAAATCCATGAGCAGTGAGGAGTTTTGACTTTCTAAACAGCAGCATCACGTCTGGTTTATTACATCTCTTCAATCACCCTAATGCAAAGGTGACCCAGATTCATGATAGCTCTGTTCACATAACATGAGCCCCACTGTGTATCTGTCCAGCCACTCTTAGGTCACTGACCTTCTTGTAGATGGCAGCGCAGGTCACCACACATTTGATTTTCTCTCTTTTTCATGTAAATCAGCACTTCTTTTAAAACCAAACCGTAACGAAAACACGTTCCTCCAATTGTACTGTACACATAGGCCGCTCTTCGTAGGCTTCAAGCCCTAACTAAGGAGGAGATAGGGCAGAGAGTCCGGTCCACCGTAACTGTGTACTGTGTACAGTCATTACATAGCAAGGTATAGCAGATAAACAGGTCAACTCAGGTTGATAACAAAATCCAACATGGCTACCGTCCATTATAGTATAGATGACATTATTCATGCACGGAGGCCTTTCAATAGCTTGTACTGTACATGTACATCTTTCTGCAGGAAATGAGACAAAAAGCTTGCCTTTACCGCCATTCTATCTCTTCATTTACCGGTATAAATATACATTGTAATGGAAAAAACAGCGAAATTCCAGAACTTTTCATCTGCGACAAGATGATGTAAAGAGGTTGTTCAAAACTGGGTACAACTAGTCGATAGGAAATACATGCGACTGGCAAAATCTCAGTTCCAGCGCTAGATCCTCCCAGTCGCCAGGTGGCTCTGGCGACTAGTTGTCTCCAGTTGCAAGTGTGACGTACGCTAGGCTTAAAGCGATGTGTCGGCAAAAAAATTTGAATGCAAAAGGGGACGAATCTTTGTTTACAAACACTCATTTCCTGCATTCTGATTGGCTGTGAGGGCGATGTTTACAAACATCATTCTTCTGTTTACAAAACGACTGTCGATTCGCTTTAAGATCTTTGGAATCCGAAATACAAGAAGTGAGTCACACTCACTGTAACTGAAGACCATCTGCTTTCTCTGCCTCTTCCACCCTGTGGCACTCGACCGTGTTCAAGGCGGCAGAGACAGGCACCAGTCTACTCAACTCCACCAGTCTTTGCAGACTTTGTGTTTTCATTTCAGAATGCCGTTGTTCAGGACATTCATACGCTGGGTCGCCGCCCTAATACGTCATGTCCGTCGCGGGCTGACACTGCTTGAAGAAGAGCTAGACAGGATGGTAGAACCCGGTCGGAGATTTCAACATGTCCAGGAGGGCGGAGAGGCTGTGGAAGACAGCTCTCATGCATATCAAGTATCTGAATGAACGCTGTCTTCAGCACCCACCATCACGCCCCATTCTCACTCATCAGGGGCTGATATGTCCATGTTTTGGCAGCATTTATGAATAGGTCATCAAAACTAAGGGTCAGGGTCATCAGTAAGCCGTGGTGCCTTGTACCTTGTGTCTTTGCAAGGGCAAGTAAAATACCCCATCCAAAGTGAGGAACATGAAAACTAGGTCATCAACACTGCCAAAGAATCATGTCTTTCACCAGTTGCATTAACTATATTTGTACCGGTACATGATAATGATATTTTTTGTGTTGTATTTTTGATATTTATGACAATGTTTAATTAGTGTGTAAATTTTAAAAGATAGGCCTACAGGCGAAAGAATAATGTTTCTACAGTCTGTCTGTGTCAAGCTGACCTGAGTACACACACTGACAAGATATACCGGTACACAGGTCATTTGGTCAAATCAGTCGAAGGAAATGTCCTTAACCCTCTGGCTACCGTACTAAAAAAAAGTTAAAGTTTGGGTTTATAGTCTGATATCAACAACAGAGGTGTCACCCGACTTTACACTTTAGCCCCAGTCTATCCTGAAACCTTTCAGTAGAACTCAGATGAGCTGCTCATTCAGCGCTACAATCTGAGCATTTCCGACCGGTACCCATTTATACACCTGGGTGGACGACTAGCGCCAAAAGAAAGAGTAGAAAAAAGACGCGTAGGAGCAACGGTTTTGGAGATATGGACGTTTAAAGATTGGCAACCTCGATTTTGATTTCACATTTTTGGCATCCCAATTTGGAAGCCCTGACAGTTTCGTAATTCAGACTTGGAGCCTGAAATTCAAATCGGAAGTGGTGCGAGTACGAAATCAGAAAAGTTTATTTTAAAGGGCATTTCCTCGACTGAAGTGTGGCTCACCAAAAATTGACCTGTGTATTCAAACATGGCCAGGATCACAGGTCTTAGATTGAGACAGAGCTGGTGAACATTGGCCGTGTTCGGAAAGCTTCCCCGAGGAAATTTCTTCCCCGAGCTTAGGGGAATGTGAGCATGCCCAGTGAAGGCGAAATTCCGAACGATATTGGCGCTTCCTCTGTGGATTGCAGGCGTGAAATATTCCACGTTTAGCCAATCAGCATTGTCGGCTTGGAAGAAAACGAAATGCATGCCGGGAGTTTCCCCAAGTGAGCGACTCGGCGAGTCGCTCACTTCGGCCAGGCTCGAGGAAGCCTTGGCACCCTGCCAAATACCTTACCGAACGCTTTCCCGCTTCCCCGAGCCTCCCCGAGGAAGCTTTCCGAACACGCTAATTATTCTTTCGCCTGCCAAGTTGGGTGTTAATTTGTGCCATGCTTTCTCCGAAAGGGAGGCTGTTGTAGAATGAATTCCATAATGAGTCAATGACGTGTAGTGAAATGTAAAATCGTTTCTAGGACTCGGGGGCGTAGCTAGCGGGGGGGGGGCAGTGGCTAATGCCCCCAGGTGGTCTGGGAAAACGTGTTTTTCATGGACATTTTGACCGATTGGTTTCCGCCAGGATTGTCAAGGAGGGGGGTGAAAGAAAAAAAAAATTTCGAAAATTTTTTTTTCTTCAAAATTTGTTTGGGTTTTTTGGTTAAAAATGGCCTCCAGAGTCATTTTTTACACTCCAAAATGCAAAATTAGTCTTCCTTCTGCATGAAAATTGCATTTGAAATGTAACAAATTAAAGAAAAACACTACTGAAGTGAAAATCATTTGCTAAACAGAGCCTTAGGAAATATGTTGCAGAAATACACCTTCCCACACTGACTATTTTACATAATCTTACATCACCTGGTTAATCTGAGCCACTGACCTAATTGCACCTTGCACCCCTCTGGTTATAAGTGAGCCATTCCAATCCTCTACAAGCAATCATGTGTATCAAGGCAAGGGGGAATGCATAATGGTTATGGCCCAAACAGGCTACAAATTCAGCATTGTAAAATCGTTAATTTTCATCGGATTTGAAAATTTAAAGCAGTTTTTTGATATAACAAAGAATTCTCTGTTCAACTGCATAACTTTCCGGCAAGGCAACAGCCTATTTTCCATTTTGTTATAAATCAGGCAGAGAAGGAAAACAATAGGATTACACATGATTACGCAAAGTCAACATCTCAGCTCTCCAAATCGGACCCCTCTGAAACGCGTTTCACAGTGGTCCAATGGGTCAGTGGAGCCTAAGGGATGTAAATGTAATGTCCAGAGCATATCTGCAGTGTGGCTTCNCCCCCCCCCCCCCGGCCAAAAAGCTACCTACGCCCCTGGGACGTAGGCCTGTATCAAATGGGGAACAGGATGAAGGAATCCATCCAGTGTTAGTCTCGCGTCACCAGCCTCTCTCTCTTACAGGAGAGAATCTGGTAGAAGAGACTACAAATCTCATTACCGCTAGGTGGCGAGTGTCCAGCTCAGAGCATCCGAATCTGATTGGCCAAAGGCAGATTTGACGTCATCAGAAATGGCTGCGCCCATGAAACGCATGTGGAACGAACAAGGAACGAAAGAGTCTGAGGGAAATTTTACCTTTTTAGCTCAGTATCCATGGTCATCGATTGATGGAATATTATACAATAGGATTTACATTGCGTGCCATGGCCCATGGTACGTCTCTTGCGACCAGGGATTCTAAAGTTCAGCCAGACGGTAAATTGATCCGTATACAATATAATTCCACTTTATTTCATCGGCAGTCCACTTCATACGGCCAGGTTCGATCGGCTTCTACATACATGTATATATCACTCGGCGAAAACCACGATAAAACGTGTTTGAAAGGTAAAATTTCCCTCAGACTCTTTTCGTTCCTTGTTCGTTCCACATGCGTTTCGTGGCCACAGCCATGTTTGATGACGTCAAATCTGCCTTTGGCCAATCAGATTCAGATGCTCTGAGCTGGACACTCGCCACCTAGCGGTAACGAGATTTGTAGTCTCTAGCCTGGTTCCCTGGCCACCGTCGAGATGTAGTCTCTTCTACCAGACTCTCTCCTGTAAGAGAGAGAGGCTGGTGACGCGAGACTAGGACGGCTATCGCTGCGAAATTGCACCTTCGCTATCGCGGAAACAGTCCTGACGGTTTCACAAAAAAAGTCTTTAGGTTTAGGTCCCACAAACACATAGGGCCTCCTATCAGCGCAGATTGAGTGAATTCTAGGTGTCGCATAGCATAAATATGCAAAATAGGCAGTTTTGAAAAAAAATGTTGCGTTTCTGTCTTTTCGAAATTGGGGTACAGTTCGGCGTTTTCGAACTGCCGGCCACGTTGTAAGAAGTGTCGCTGGAGTAACTAAGATTGTTTAGAGTACATATCCATCGGTGACTAAGACACTGCCAATGAATCGTGCGTTTCACCAGTTGCATTAACTATTTTTGTACTTACTACATGATGTTTTTTGTGCTCTATTTGTACATGACAATAATGACAATGACAATAATGACAATGACAATAATGTTTAATTATATGTATTATGTGTAAATTTTAAGATACAGGTGCAGGAATACCGGGGTGATGTTTTTACACACACCGGCAACATTAGACTGGAAGCCCATCCTAACTCTTTTACAAAATGAAATTAACAAAATTCAAAAGCGACACCATCGGTAGGACCAGGTACTAGTCTACGACAACATACACCCATTTGGTCAAATCAGTCCAGGGAAATGCCCTTTAAGGCCCCCATTACATAGAGCTATACGCTATTCGGTATTCGGTATACGGAAAAAAATGGACATGCACGATCCGAACAAAAAGCGTCAGCGTGCCCTCAGAATAGTTTAGTCTGATATAGACCATTCATTGAAACAACCTTGCTCGATTCAAACTATACGCGTGCCCCACGAAACGTGCCTGGAATACCGAATAGCGTATAGCTCTATAGTGAGGTTAAGAAACCATACGTTAACGCTAACGCTAACGTTATTGGCATCATCATTTTGACGTCACATCGAATGAATCTGTTGTATTTCTTCGGGGAGTGACGTCATTTTGACGGAATTAGGGTAGGGACACACCTAACGCGATTCGCATGCGATAGGGCGACGCATGCGTCAAAACCTTTGTTTGCGTGCAGTGCGGCGGAAAATAACAAAGGCGTTGCCGCATGCGTCAACGAATCGCGTTAGGTGTGTCCCTACCCTTAGCGTTAGCGTTAGCGTTAACGTATGGTTTCTTAAACTCACTTAATGTAATGGGGCCTAAAAGAAACATTTCTGAATTTAGACTCGGGAGTCCGAATATTTTTGTAAGCTCGGAAGTGATGCGAGGACGAAATCAGAAAAGTTTCTTTTAAAGGACATTTCCCGGATAAATGTGTGGTTTACCAAAGATTCACCTGTGTATTCAAACATGTCCAGGATCACAGATCTTAGATTGAGACAGAGTTGGTGAACATTACTGGTATTCTTTCGCCTGGCAAGTTGCTGCTAATTTGTGCCATATGCTTTCTCCTAAAGGGTGGCTGTTGTAGAATAAATTTCATATTCCGCTTTGTAGTACATGTATATGTAAAATGGTTTTGTGTCCAAAAAGTGTCCCGGATGGAGGAGACGATGTAGAGTTTACCCACACAGATGTGTCCAATAATTACTTAAAGTTTGACATTATTTTTGAAAATTTGGGCAGTGAAATGGTTAATAACTCAATTGAACATCATAGATCCTGGGGCCGTATGCACAAAACATCTTAAGTACAAAAAACCCTTAGTCTATTATACCAAACAAGAGATAAGGGGAATTTTTCACTTAAGATGTTTTGTGCATACGGCACCTGGTCGCCCAGATTATGAATTAAGGGACACTTTTTTGAACACTCTGTAGTGAAAAACAAAACGCTTTTTAATAAATTATAAAAAACAACAAGTGTCTTGTTTGTTTTTAGAATATGGTCATCTCGGATGAAATGTCATATGAGGCGCCATGTGGGAATTTAATTGTTTACCAAAATTATTTGAAATAATATCATTGTTTCAAACCATAATGTACGTATTTTGACTTATTTCATCCAATAAAAGTACAAACAAAACCATGGAATTATTTATAAGTAAGTTATGCTTTCAAAACCATGAATTTGGCCACGTTTCATGGGAATGAAACCATGTTCAGTTTAAATTCTGGTTTGAATAATAATTTCATGGTTTTATTTATAACTTTATTGGATGAAATAAGTCAAAATATACTTATACATTTATGGTTTGAAACAATGACATTATTTCCAAATAATTTTGGGAAACAATTAAATTCCCACATGGCGCCTCATAAGCCCTTTTTACACGGTGCCGGTGCGTTCCGGATCGAGACTAGATCGAGGAGGGTTCGGTTATTTTTCCCCGTGTAAAAGCGAAACAACTGACCTCCACCTTCCTCGGGCCAGTTCAGTTCGCCGCGTGAGTCTCGGGAAGGTGGAGGTAGGTGCAGGTCAGTTATTTTCCCGTGTAAAAGCGAACTGCGGACCTCCACCGGCCTCGTGCGGGTTTGAGCACGCTACCTGAGTGACATCACTGGCGTACTTGCTGTAAGTTTACCTGTGAAGAAATCACGCGCGAGATTTCTCAAGCACTGCTCATGCTGTTAGAAGCATAATTTATCGATTTTTAGTGATTATTTCCGGGATAGTTTTTGCTTACGATAACTCTAAATGTTGATACACGCCATCTAACGGCACGTATTTGAACGAACCGACCTCGAACTAGTTCGAGGCGGGTTCGGTAACCCGCACCGTGTAAAAGCGATCAATCCATCCTGAACCGAACCCTCCCGAGGAGGGTGGAGGTAGGTTTCCTCGAACCAGCACCGTGTAAAAAGGGCTATAATGTCATGGTCCCATCTAATGCATTTCCAATAAGATTTCAACCTCGTTCCCAGGGGTCGTTCGCTTTCTGACAATATGGCGGTCGCGTCACTAAGCCCTGGCACCAGCTTTGGATTTAACGCACGTGATTGGTTGACGGGAAACCGTCAAATATATCCAAGAATATACCCAAAGAAATTTTCAAAATATTTTGGATCAAACCAGAAGGTTATCCATATCCAGGTTTGATGATTTTTTGTAAAAAGAATTTTAAAAAGCACTGGTTAGGTATTTCAAATTGATTATTTTGACTCGGGCTGCCACCTATACTTAGTCCAAGCTTGGAGGAATTATAATTCCTCCAAGGTCCAAGATTCCTGGATTAGCAGGGGTTAGTGAGCGAGTGGTCCGAGGTTGTCTGAGCGAACTATACCCCGCGGGACGAGGTTGATAGGATTTTACTGTGTAAAGTTGGACATTTTGTTATTCTTTCCATGTCACACTTCGCTCTCTGCAGATCTGGGCCGACCGCAGAGAAAGTCCGATAGTGCTACCGGCGCCTATCGGCAGTTAGTTATAACGCATTTTCCCATTAACTAAACCGCTGATAGGCATCGAAACCGCTATTGAACTTTCTGTGCGGTCGGCCCTGGTCTGATTCTGTCAATGTCTTGTTCCACGCTCCATGCATAACATGGTACGTGATGAATCGGGAGTAGATTTATATGTGCCTAAATGTTAGTGATCACTGCGTGGAGTTCAGCCAGGAATTTTGCTCCGCTTCTTGGAATCTTTGGCGGGTTCAGTTACTTCCACTTGTCTTCCCCTGCTCAACGTCTTCGGGAAGAAAAATGCGAGTGCCGAGCTATACCCATACTGAAAGCGCCGAGCAAGTTTGGCAAAATCACACACATCTCACCATCCATCAGTGTGGTGATTCAAACAGAAAATTTAAATATTTTATTCGTACGCAAAGTTGTTGATGGATATGAAATAAGAAACGGGTTTCTAAGGTGAAAGTCATCACGTCTTTCTTCCAGATTCGAACCCACGGACCCTCGCATGAGGCATCAATCGCCAGCACTAAGGGACAGCACGCCTCAAACCACTAGGCCAAATCCCCATCTTCAAAAAAGATAGTTCAATGGCCCAAAGTTGTTGATGCATAACTAATGGTGCTTGTCGCATTCGCAGTTCATCTGGTAAATGGAAGGGGTGACGGGTGATTACGTAATAAGCTGTCACCCCTTCTATTTGCCTAAACAACTGCAAAAATAGTCAACACGATTAGTTATGCATGAGTAAAATCGCGTACGAATAAAATAATTTTCTGTTTGAATCACCACACTGATCATGATGAATAGGTGAACACGCCACGGAGGTAGTTAAACCACTGACTAACAGATGGCAGCACCATTTCTCTATCCATTTTCAATGTTAAAGGACCACAGTATTGCTTCCCAATCCTGCGTTACACCTACCCGCGTTAAGGGAGCCCTCTATTGACGACTTGGTAAACTACGCATGTGAAGTTTTGGCCTGATCGGACATCCAATATGCCCGCCAGGTGGCATAACCCAGAAATCACTGAGTCCTGCAACTTGGGAATGACTTGACCCAGATTGCTCATAACTGACATGCACCCCGGGCATGCACCTCTCTCTGTCGTTAAACTATTGTGTTCAAACCGGTGAGCACATGGTCCATGGACCATTTCATTGTGATTACTAATCATGTCATAAAAATTGGTGTATTCAGCTTCCTCTTATCTACACTGATCGTTCATCATTCACCATTAGAGTGACACTTTTACTTTACCGTAGACTAGTACCTGGTCCTACCGATGGTGTCACTTTTGAATTGTTGAATGGTAGGACCAGTCGTGGCCGCCATTGGTGGAGGAATTCTGACAGTGACGTCACTTGAAAATTTTATGTAAATTGTGTAAATTTATTCAATTCTCAATCGGCTGACGTACCAGAATGCAGATAGAAGGTGACCGACCTTTGACCCAGGAAATTCACCAATCACGCCGGGGGTTTTCCATGTTAAAAATAGAAAATCTATCAACATAGTTCACATACTTACCACCTGCGCCAGCACCGACCAATCAGAGGCAGGAAGGCGGTAGGCACGCCCGGTCCTAACATATGCAAAAGCCCGATGTAAAATAGATAGGATCGGGTACCAGTCTAACTTTACCGCAGAAACTTATCACACAGGTGAGCACAATATCCCTGGACATTTCATTTTACTGTAGTAGCCCCCTGTGGGTTAATGTTTTTTCCAATTATGGGCGGACACGGATTACTGGTGCCTAGATCACCAAAAGCAGTGTACAAAAGGCTACAAAAGACTGCTTTTCAAGTTTTCAAGTTAATTGTAACTTTCAATAGGCCCCAATCATGCCTATCCCATGAATAAGTGACCGTAGTTGGTATTACCATGGAGGTAGTATTGAGAAGGAGCGAACACGGA
>NMRB01006550.1:0-10788 GCA_002633025.1 Notospermus geniculatus
TCAGCCGGATAATGATTCTGGTCACGCTGGTGACGAGAGTAACGACAGCATGGAGCCGCCGCCATCTTTTTCTCGGGGTGTGAACTGTCAGGGTGTGAACATTGAGAACGAGTCGACCCCGGCAAGTCCAAGAAGCAGCGTCAGGAGCGTAAAAATGAAACGAAGGTCGAGTTTGCGCAGTTTATCGAGTTATGCCTCGGATGTGCACAAATTTACTGAACTGAGAGACGCTATCACATCTGATTTGGAAAACGCAGAACATATCAGTGCGAATCTGAGAACCACCATCTGTAGTGACTTGGCAAATGCGTCTTTTGGTGGTCGCAGCGCCACCTATCAGTATGTTCAGACAACACAGGATCTCTCGGGTGCAATTGCGGGAAGTTATGATCTTGATGATAACTGTGACACTTATTCTTACGTCAGTAGCCATCTCCCGCGGCGGAGTAGGCCTAGGTCTGTTGCCAGTTCTTGTGGGACATCCTCGACCCTAGGTGGACAATCTCGGTGCTCAAGTTGTGATAGTATCTCTGCTCTCAGCAATGATAAAATGTACCCAGCGAGCGCCCCGGGTACCACACCACGTACCCACAGACGGACAAATCCATGGCGACACAGCCGATCGCGACGCGTCGGACGGAGACACTCTTGGAAGCGACGACCTGTGGAAAAAATTTACGCTATCCAAAGTCCACGTGACCCGCAAATGAATCAAGTGGGCGTGGCTTTTAGAAGAGACTTGAGTGATACCCTCGTATGACTATAGGAACTGGGTTTATGGACAACAATGGTGCTGTAGTTGAGTCAATAAAGATGTACGTCGAAGTGTAAAGCAATTTCCAAGGATTGCCTTTTGAAAGTGTGTTCGCGAGCGCGGCAGTTTTAGCACGTGCTGCCCTCTATGGTTGCAGAGACGAACTGATAAAGAAGCCGTCCATACAAAACGATGTCGTGCTTTCCATGGGACGAACTTTTCAATGGTCACAATTTGATCTCCTCAGGTTAAGAATGCCAAAACTTTAATGTAAATAATACCCAAACATGTGCCTCAATTTTTAGCAATGATTATGTATCAATAAAAAGCCAAAATTTGTCGAAAAACTTCCGTTGCTATAAATTTATTTTTATTTTCATATTAAATTATACTGCAGAGTGTAATTGGGACCTATTATTGGACCTTGGCGCGGGCGTGGGCATCATCAAGCACCGCGGACAACCGTGTTAGCGTGAACCTGACACGCTAGGCGGCGCGGCAGGTATTTATAATCAGGAGAAACCATGGGGTAATAATATAAACATGTCAGCTTTAAGGTGGAGCCAGCATAGCGACCGGCGTAACCGTGGCATCGATGCATGAAGAATGGAGAGTCGTAAGTTGCATACATAGACAATAGTGTCAAGCGTATGCCTATACAATGTATAGGCCTACATGTAGATCCAACCACACAGGCAGCTATTGACGACTAAGCACTCGTGACAAGTAGCCCTCAGCACTCCCTAACCAGCTAACTAGTAGGCCTACAACAGAAAACACAAAAAATAACCATATCATCAAAACGGATAATATTCCAACTTACCTGCATAACGTGAATCACTTTGTAAACTCGAAAGGGCAGATAAAATCCAATTTACATGCCATTCTCACAAAGTTGATCTTGTTACCCTTCCGCCATTTTTGTTCCAATGACCAACGCCTGTTCATGACCCCGTCCACAGGACACGAAATTACATACTAGGCCTACCTCTGTCAACATGTTGGCCTGACGCCCTTTCGTGAACCCCAAGTATCCCTTTAGCTCAGTCGGGTGTGTCCTCCGCCCTTTCACGATGGCTCTACTGACGTCATGCTGAATGAAAACAGAGACAAAATTTCCCATTTCGCTCGGAATCATTCGTGACTAATCGGAAATTCCGAGACAGCAAGTTGGTGCTACTGACGTCATGCTGAATGAAAACAGAGACAAAATTTCCCATTTTGCTCGGAATTATTCGTGATCAATCGGAAATTCCGAGACAGCAAGTTGGTTCTACTGACGTCATCATGAATGACAACAGAGACAATATTTCCCATTTTGCTCGGAGTTATTCGTGACCAATCGGAAATCTCGAGAGAGCAAATTGGTTCTACTGACGTCATACAGAATGAAAACAGAGACAATATTTCCCATTTTGCTCGGAATCATTCGTGACCAATCGGAAATTCCGAGTGATAATGATATGCAGACGGGTTCAAGAGGTCAGCGTAGTATAAAACGGGAACCTACATTTGATTTTGGTATGTGGCACATCGTTTAGCAGAGTATGTGCCATAACACGCTAACAGGATCACTGAAACAATTTGGAAGGGGCTAGGCCTACCTCCCAAACAGTTGTTTTCAATGAATGGCTAGGCCCAGTTCAGTAACCAAGCTGTCTTCGTTGCTAGCAGGTGTTATTTTGGTTACCATCTTTGCCGCGCCACTCCCGCGGCGCTACTGTCCGTTCCACTAATCAACAACGAGCTGATCATCATCATTTTGGATGGACTGTGCATGTGATACTTGAAAACAAGATAATAACTAAACTGCTGGTAATACAAAGGTCCCGCATGATGGAACCATAATGAGCCACATGGCATGAATAAATTTTAACAGAAAAAGAATATGCCCATATTTGGTACCGGTATGTCCCATGACTTGGCACAAAGTCATGACACACAGGAAGGACATGATTCATTGGCCTGTATTTTATAGCAAAATAAGGTGAAGCCTGGAGGTCTTAACCAAATAAATAATTCCTGGGACGTGATGTCAATGATATTCCGAACGTGACCATGCCAGAAGGTCCAATTGACTTTTTGTAATTCATTGTTTCTTAGTTGTTGGCTCCACCTATGATACAGGTACTGTACCAAAAGAGCCTTTAGCAAGCTGCCTAGGGTCCCTTTAAGGACTAGGACCAACTCAGTCTCACATTGGCCTCACAATCCCTGCTATATTCACCGACAGTAGAAATTTGGGGCCAAGTACCTCCAGAAATCTCGTCTGTACTGGCCAAGGTGTCTCATCGTGAGTTCTAAAGAATTTGACAAACTAGTCTTTCATATGCATAATAAAACTGTACATTTATTATAAGAATAAATAACACTTAAGAAATTACAGGCAAGTGGTCCGCTACGTACTGGTCATCTCGGTAAAATATACTGTACATTTACACACTACAAGGAGCTGCAACATTGAAGTGATGAAAACCGTCAAATTCATCACGGAAATATTCCCAGATGGAATTGAGATAGTTCATTCTGTGCAGACGATGTTGTTTTCACGAGAACAAGTCATCTGCTCGGAGGAGATGTCGTCAGCTGGCATCCTCCCACGGCAGGGCTTTGGTCTCGCTCCTCTTCATACACTCGTGTGAGTGGATGAAGAGGAGTGAGGTGAAAACCCCTGCTGTGGGAGGATGCCTGCTAGAGCATACCAACATGAAGAAATTTGAGATCACTGAACTGACTGACCCTGTTGTTGGTAACCTGAGAGGAACAA
The DNA here is from genome assembly GCA_002633025.1 of Notospermus geniculatus. Classification (NCBI taxonomy): domain Eukaryota; kingdom Metazoa; phylum Nemertea; class Pilidiophora; order Heteronemertea; family Lineidae; genus Notospermus; species Notospermus geniculatus. The sequence continues at coordinate 3,522 of NMRB01006550.1, forward strand.
CATTCAGAACAAACATGAACTTGAGCTCAGGGCTGTAGCTAGTAGCTTTCTGACCTGAGGGGGGTGCAAAACACCTCTTTCTGCCATTTCATGGCAAATATCTGGGGAACTACGGCCCTGGCACAGTATCAACTTTGCTTAAAAACAAGTCATGAGCTGNAGTGTTTCTGCCAGGAATTTTCTAAGGGGGGGGGGGGATAAAGAGAAAATTTGACAGAATTCTTGGTCAAAGACACAAATTTTGGCTTTTTAAGGAGGGGAAACCCCCCTGTCGCTCTGTCTGAGGGAAACACTGCAAGATGGAAGCAGGCAAAATAAACAGACCTGGATTGTTGCATAACTAACATTGACTTAGTTCTTCAAATGGAAATTCTGGCCAGCAGTTTTTTCCATTTGACGGAACCACTGGTCAAAAATATGCGCTGAGATCCACACGTCTTTTGCAAATGCAAACCATAACCCTAGCCAAGCATCATGACCACCACCGATGCTATTTAAAACAAAACTGGTGCTCTAGCATAGCAAGCTCTTATAACCCTGGCAAGAAATGGTCATAAATACAATGGCTGATGGGACTTAGCAAAATCATCCTGAGAACATCAGGGGTTAGGCCAGGTGCACATTTGTGGCAAAACTCAATGCAGTAGGGGTGTTTCTAAAATTGACTGGCCCGGCCGAATATCAAGTTGACAACGTCGGGTCAGCTGACTTTAAAAACATCCCTGCCGCATTGGGTTTTGCCGCAAATGTGCGCTTGGCCAAGTGTTCACTCCCTTCATCACCATCAGGGGTTCTTAGTGCTCGCTCCCTTCGTCACAGTGTGCAGTGACAAAGGGAGCGAGCTCTAAGAACCGCTGATGTTCTCAGGCTGAGCAAAAGGGCAAACCCAGGGCTGCTTACCCCTGAAAAATTCTCAGGGTACACCTGAACTATTTTCAGGGTATTTTGGGGGTATTTTTCAAATCTTCGGGTACAATACACAGAACTCAAGATGCAAGGTTGGGTCACCCGTGGCTGACCAGATATAAATCAAGGATTGGCCGGGCTGAGCAAATTAGGTGAGTACAATGCAGGGCTGCTTACCCCTGAAAAATTCTCAGGGTACACCTCAACTATTTTCAGGGTATTTTGGGGGTATTTTTCAAATCTTCGGGTACAATACTCCAAGCGACCTCAGATTGGGGTATTTTTCCAAATTTGAGGGTACAATCAATATTTTCCTTCTAATTCGGGATATTTTTCCAAATAATAAGGTCAGGGCTTCGTAGGCCTACACCTAAAAATATCTGGTAGTACAATTCCAGAAATTTGTGCTGTATTTTTGCCTTTTGCAAGTACAATAGGTAGTATCATCAAATTTGTGCTGTAGTTTGTTAAGGGTTAATGTCAGTCCTGTGCAGCACGGCGGAATGAGTCTATTGATAATTCACTTGTGAGTACAACCACCAAGGGTTAATATCAGTCCTGTGCAGGCGATGTGTAGGCCTTTGATAATTCAGAAGTTTGCACCATGTAGGCCTATCCGGCTACTACGTCTAGACTGCCCCACAAGTAGTGCACACACCGTACAACCACAAAAGCAAAACGTACAACGTAGTTCAAGGGGTCCAGCGCGTACAAAATACGGTCAAAACGTACAAGTACGAAGCCCTGCAAACCCTAATTAGTATTGAATTACTCCTGAAGGCTTTGACTTGAGATCATCAGATTGTCATATGAAGTTACTTCAAAGATGCCTAGGAAACTCACATCGTATTTTAATAATATGAGGAACTAGGCCTATTATCCCCCCCATTTCACTCACATCACAATCAGAATGAAGTTGATAGTGTATAAAAGTACAGCACAATCGAGATATACTGTCAGTCACAGACAAGTAACCTACGTGTAAAATAATAGCACAACACATAGTCATAACTAACAAAAATCTCGAGAAAACTGACTACATTCTGAAGTCGTGCAGATTTGAAATAAGAAAATTCGTAGGGAGATCCCAGTCCGCGAACGGTTTTAGAGCACAGGTGTAGAAGTCAATAATGTCACAACACAATCTAACTACCGGCAGGCTCTAAGCACAATTCTACCAAATGCCATGGTCTGTGGTGTGCAGAAAATTAAGTTCTTTCTCTGGGTGTTAAAATATTCGGGCGTATTTGAATCCCCGTTTGTGACAACACTTGTGTTGACCCAGTTCATGTAGTTGCTGACTCAACTCGAGAACGGCAGTCTCGAATGCCGTGAACACAACCCGAGTCGGGCCAAAACACGTTCTTCTCAACCCTCCACTGAGTGGGGAAGGAGCAGAACGTGTTCTCCGCCGACTCCAGGTTGCATTCTCATCGTTCGAAACTGCTGTTCTTGAGTTAAGTCAGCATCTCAATGAACTAGGTCAGCACAAGTGTTGTCAAGAACGAGACTTCGAATGTGCCCCTGAATTGTTGAGAGCCGAACGCGAAATTTGGCATGGCTCTATAGACGATATAACTGGTGAATAAATGTACAGTAGGAGAAAACTGGCGTGCCCGAAAACTGCACTGTCTAAGAGAGGGAGTTGCCCCCTTATCAAAAGAAGGACAAGTCCGACTGGGGATCGAACCCAAAGCGCAAAGCAAAGACTGGAAATGACGACAACAAAATCTGGTTTTGAAGAAACAAACGCAGAAAAAACTCGGGCATCGTCCCTAAAACATTTACGACAGCGAAGATCTGAGAACATCCACCAAGAAGAGAAAACAAACACCAAGCTATCGGATCATTTCAACTGTAGCTACATTCGAATAAATAATGAACTGGAATAGTTAGAAAAACACCACACGTTAATCTTTGATTGTATAATGAACCATGCCTCTCAATTACATTATTTGCATAACGTAGGGTGTATCCAGTTTCTGCCCAAACTGCATGCAGAAGGGACTGTTCATTTTCGTCACTTGAGGAATCCGGGTTGTGATCCTTGGGAAAACGGAACAAGTTATGAAGCTGCAAATTGTAGCGATTATTCTGTGCAGCACATCAACTAATCCCTGCAATTTGCAAGTGCATAGCTTTCTCCATCACAACTCAGATTCCTCAATTGACGAAAATGAACAGTAACTAGTAACTAGTAACTAGTAACTAGTTGCAAACTACAAATATCCAGATCCAGAAAATCGCACGTGTTCAACTTCAGCACGTTTTACTTAAAATCAAAAGAAATCTTTGTCAACATAAGCACTCAAAAGACGGCGATAAACTAGTTCCAGGTAGTTGCGACCGATCGGTATTTTTCTAGTCGGTGGTGACATAAGTTATCAGTTGCAACTTGTTGACGCTATTTCTATCACAGCATAGGGCGACATAAGCGAGGCTTTAGGGAACTGTCAGGTATATTTGATTCCTTCAAGGTATCACGAACAGTAGATGACATGGTACAGCACTGCTGTACATGCCATTTCATTTCACGGACAACAACATGACTCGGAACAGTTCCCTATCACTGTAGGTCCTGGTTCTCGAATATTTCTTTTGCCTCCAAATTTCTGACCCTGTGGATTAGACAACAGGAGACCATCACATGATTCGGAAAGGCATGTAATGTAGGAGGAAACCTACGCCCCCGGGAAAACCTATGATGTCAAGAAAAGACTGCTCTACCAGACAGAGGCAGTGGAACGATCAGAGATCAAACCTGCTACCTCATGGGGCATGTGGGGTAGGGGTGCGTGCTTCTACAACACCACACCTCATCAAACACAACTTTCTGTGCTGGGGTTGTTCATAATTTGACCCCCGACACCCCTCACTGCTTTAGCCATTTCAAAATGTGCAATGATCTCCTGTCCTTGAATAAGAAACAAAATCTCGGACAAACTACAGACATGTGTATCAACTTAATGTCATAATAACAAATGACAAGGCGTCCTACATCCAAAAACTAAAAGCTATACTTCATTGACTTATTGCTCCGTAACCTCTAGAATAAACATGAATACGTACTCAACAGGGCTGGCACTGCCTTCAAAACATGAATCATATGGTAAAGGACGACCCCACCCACGCACCCACCCTCAGAGTCAGAGTTCCGCCAACACGGTAGAATACCCACCGGTATTAATTTCCTGGAAATGCATTCATTGATCCCGATATGATATGTCTGAATAAGTAATTATTAGTCAACCCTGAGGCAGTGGCAGCCCCGTTTGTGAGTAATATCTAAAAATAGTCACCCTGGCAACACTAAAACCTCGACAAATCCGAGCACCATTTTGCAGCACCCTGATTAAAAGGCTCTAAAGATTTGACAACGTACACAATGCTGACTGTTGATTATGATTTTGTTCATGGCCTAACCGACTTCCTGAATTACGGTGGGTAAAGGTGACGGTACACAGCAAAACCAGGCGCATGTTCCTTCTGCGACATGCGACTTGTTTTGCTCAATGCTGTGGAAGGTGACAAATGTTTGGCAGCCACTGGGACAACTGGCATGACTGGGGCTTGTTTCATAAAGTGACTGAGCTAATGTACCTTTAACCAAATGGAATATGCATTGAAGTTAACGGTACCATTAGCTTAAAGTCACTTTATGAAACAGGCTCTGGTTGATAGGAACACTTTTTAGACCGAGATAGAGAGCAGGGTCCATATTCATAAGCAAGTCAAAGTGTGATACTTATCTTTTGTGTTGAACAAAGGATAAGTGTCACACTTTAGACTTAGTTGTTTTATGAACATGGGCCCTGGGCACCCAATATGACATGTAGTATGAAATTCAGCACAATCATTTAGAGCAGCAGGAAACCAGATTTCCCAGGAGAAAATTCAGACCGTCAGTCAGGCCAAGAGCAAAATCTTAATTCAACAAATGACTCATTTGATTTTGTGCTAATAACACCTAAATTGCTAAATTAACACAATTCGATTTCATCACATCATTGGTCAACTGTTTATACACGCTCTAGAAATCTCAACGGGACACCACAAGGACTATATACACTTTATGATATCTGACAATAGTATCCGTACAACCATCAAAATGTCCTACCAACTAAAACCTAGTCGCTGAATAACATACACCAAACAAAGAGAAAGATCGCATGGGTTTGCTGTTTGTGTGATTTTGTGAACTTGGACATGAGCACTCTGTGAAATCAGGACTCCAACGAAACTCGACCTGTTTTGAAAAGAAGGCACGAGCGAGTTTTAAAATCGCACGAACAGCAAACCACACGGACTCCAAACAGCATTTTCCCCGGGGTTCAATTAGCCAGCTGCTATTCAAGCTCGGGGAAACCTCTGATCAAACTCAACGTCCATGAACGAGGCCATTTAAAATGCAGTTTTCTAGTAGAGTCTGGACTCTGGTGTTCAGTAAAAGTACGTCATTTCCAGTTTTATGGGTTTTTTCTACAAAAATGCTATAACTTGAATAAGAAAAAGTCGCATAAAACGCTAGACTAAAAATATCTGTACACCAACAGACTTGTAGAAAAATGCATGTGTAAAATGCTATAGGTCTGACCACTTGGGTAAGACATGTGCTGCGAGGTCCTCCACTCAATACTCTCCAATCTAAAACACCAAAATAATTGCTGAAATTTTGCAAAATGCTCCAAAAAATCAAACAGATTTCCTCCAGTGCCACGGAAATTATAACAAAATTAATTGAAGTTGTTCAACTTCAGTGAACACTTTTCACATCCGAAACAGAGAGAACTTTCTTCAAAACAGAAATAAGAAATAAATAAATTTCGGCATCAGTATCACACTGTGTATTCCTATTTATTTTTTTCTAATTTTACTTTTTTGAGCCACACCTCCCAGTAAATTGCTCGATATCCATAGGATAAAAATAAATATTTTTCACTATACACACTCCTCTCAGCGCATGTCAAACAACTGGCCGCAAACGATAAATAAAATCATCGCTTGATCTACATAACGGCTTTCACGGTCTGCATCCCCATCTCCCTCGACCAATGGAACCGATCCTTTTGAAGTTTTGTCGTGTTATGCCCATGTTTATGTTTGCTCGTACTGTGCTTCCGTTGTTGTCCAGCATGATTCTTGTTCTTGTTACCGTTGTTCTTGTTTTGCACATTTTTTTTATGATTGTTCACCAACGGGCTTTGAGATTTTCCATTGTCGTTGTGAGATAGTGAATGCGTCTGGTCGATTATTTTTTCAATAGCCGCTGAGCCTGTATTTTCCTTGTTGTCTTCTTTGAATGAAGCCACTGTACAATAAGACCCGATGCTTTCACCAAACCTGCAAAATCGAAGTATACATATCTCATGTGGACTACATGTAGGACAGGGACAGACTAAACCACCAAAACAGCCAAGGCCTGGAGAAAAAGAGGCATGCTTCCAGTCATCCGACCAATGTAGCCAAAATCGCCTCATTAGGGGACCCTAGCCCACTGCCTCGATAGGTCTCACTGGGGGGTTGAAACTATTGAAATGAAAGTATCATCCAGGTCCTGATCAATGGGGAACTTTCCTACCGTCAGAGGCCACCACGAGTTAGCGGTCCAAGAACGTACGTCATGATATTTGACGTCACAGGGCAGAAATCCATGCCACAACGTCGTCCATAATGATGTGGGCGCCGTGGCTCACGCATTTGACGTCAAATTTTGTGACGTTCTTGGACCGCTAACAGGTGGCCTCTGACGGCAGGAAAGTTCCCCATTTCCCACACAAAAGGTGTTCATTGTATTGGACCTGGTTGGGGTGTGTGCTGTCATCTATCGTAGCTACGCATGATCCCCATTCAGAAAGCTTTTCAAATCAGATTTTATCAGAGAACACCAGACAAATGCCAGTTTATACTGAGTGCGACCACAATAGGTGGCAGCTTTGTTCTTTCATACACATTGAGAAGTTGTCCCTACTCGACTTTTGCGGCCGTATACACCAAGCGAAGATTATCTTGAACTCAGGTTGAGCCACAACTTTTCCATTGTCACATCATGCCCTGCCAAACCTGAGCAACTGAAAAGCTGTGGCTCAACCTGAGTTCAAGATAAGGTCGTGAGTAACAAACTGGTCATACAGAAAGGGTGGATTTGTTACGTTTCCAAAAAAATTCCATCATTTAATTCGGCATATCTCCCAGAATACTAGGGCTATGCAGGTGTTCATGGTGGCATTTTGAAGCTCACATTTCTGCCTTTCAAATGACACCGAATATGTATGGTTTACATAAATACTTGGGGAATAAGTGGGACAAAAGTGGACACAGGTCAGGGGTGGACCAGCAGGATGCGGTAGGAAGCGGCGGTGGT
>NMRB01006551.1:0-10774 GCA_002633025.1 Notospermus geniculatus
TCTTTCATATTCAATAAAGTTCGCGTTGCGTTTCGGGGACTTTGCGGAAACTCTATCGTACCTACCAGGTTCTCCGAGGAAGAGACACTTGAAATTCTTAGCATCATATATGTAATATGCTGGGTTACAAGTGTAGTATTTGACAATGGTGATGTGGAACCCGCCGTGCATGGTCGCTGTCTTACACCCACCAGCGGCCATGGTATCAATCCCTGGCCACTTCGTTAATATTTTCTTTTTATCGTTTAAGAAAGGGACAAGAAGGTTGTAACATTTTGTAGTGTCATCCTTAGTTCCTTTGATAACCAAAATGTTGCCAATTATGACCTGAAAGAAGATGTTTGGTAGAGCAGTCAGGAACCTTTTCGGGGCTCCTCTACGTGAGAAATTGTTGTCTGATCACCAGTAACGTTGATTCTTGGACATAATATTGAAATCCATTATCCGTGACATCAATGACAAATTCTCTTCTCACACATGAGGTTACGTCGTTAGATTTCCTACGAAAAGCCTAGTCCCTTGTGAAAAGGACCATAACTCACCCAGACGCTCAGTGCATTGCTCTTCGATCCTGATGGAGGCAAAACCCAAGCGAGTTTTACTGCGAATCCGCTCTCAGTACACAGTTTCTGGACCCCAGACCTGTAATCAAGGCATCAGAAAGGACATTGCCATTTGCTGCAGGGGGAAAAGAAGTTTGACCTCTGCCGGCAATGCCATGGAAGGATGAGATATCTATTGGTTTCGTGAGGACGAAGTTTCTTTCTCACCAATTATAGAGAATCCTGACATTAGGGTAGGGTATGGCTACGCTGTTTTGCTTTTAGACCACGGAGACTTTGTATCTCTATAGTGGTGTCCCTGTAACTTACAGATCAGTGGCCACTTTAGCAAACTTCGGCTTCCAACCGCCTACTATCTTTCTACCACATTGTTTAGTGTTGGCGGAGTCGGTCATCCATAATCCTCGACTGAACACCATCAACCCTGGCTTGTCATCTAAGACGGCTTCTGAGACTACAGAAAAGATGGTTCATCTTGAGAGTGGTATCAAAGTAAAGGCAACAGAGTGATTATGAAGTCTTATTTTACTTCTTCAAATTGCTAATTCAGATCACACCATCATTATTTAGCCGTGAAAATACCAAGTACGCCCTTTTCTTTCTTTTACGATGGGAAAAGACGCAGGCACTACTCTGGAGGCCAATTGTAATGAAAAAATATGCTCATTGAGATATAGTTCACTAAACTTCAAACACTTCATCGACGAAGCACTGCTCGAAGGCTTCTTGAAATTCCTGTTTGGGTGTTATGAAGCGACTCTTATGTGCACCACTTGTTTGCAAAGGTAATAAAGAAGTGATGCTTGAGCACCAATTAAACACTTCTTTTAAAGGTGAAGAGAGGTCAACAGGTGTATTTAAGACCACCCTCCGGTGCAGCAAGTGCATGGGTGACGATCGCAAATTTTTATGTATGTACCTCAGGATCTGGCAGAGCGAATGCCTCACCACGCCAGTTTTTTTTCGTGGAAGGTTGGCTCTCTGTTGGCAGCACCCTGACAAGCCCTAGAACATTGTGGATATTCCTTTGTGTATTGGTACATTGTAAGGGAACCAACAATGGTGAAATGCCCACTGAGAGTCCCACTTGGAGGACGCCTTTTGGATATTTCAGGTTTTTGCTATCCTGCCAAGCAAACTGAAAACCTAGAATCACACCTAAGGGGGTTGCGTGCTGACGGACAGACGTTTGTTCGCCCCCAGCGTTATAGAACCAAAAAGAAAGCCAAAAAGTTTAAGGAAACCCTAATTGGTCATTTTCTGTTAGCCTACGCCTATCGCGACATCTTTTATGTAGGCCTACATAGGATACGTATGGTTCTATATCCATTTGAGACCAAGTCATACCACTCTTCAGAAAAAGAAATAGCCTAATTACTTGTCATATTTAAAAAGTGTCATAAATCTGCCTTCTTACCTTTAATTTTGGCCAGCAATGCTAGGAGGCCCAGGCTGGCCCAAACTGTAACCGTTCCTAAGGAAATAATACTCCTCATCTCAAAGCGAACGAAACTGTCCAACGGCAAAAGGAATCCCTAGGTGTTGCACCTTGGACTGTATTTTCTGCCTACTCTGTCTTGTCGTAACGCGCTCTAAATTTAACGTCTGTGGATTTCACAATACATAACCAACCGTGAAGGACCGTTGGGGTGATTGGCCGATCAGGGTCTCACTTTACAGTTTAGAGGGCAATAACCTATGGGAGGTGTTTACATACTGTATTGTAGTGAAATTAACACCGTGAGAGACAAGAAAATGGGCAACAACAAGGTTTTAACAAGCTCTCAAATATGTAAATGGGATATAGGTATACTACTTCAAATATTTCTGATAACTTATCAATTTATTTCATTTCATGAGAATCGGCAAATGAGAGGTTCATGGACGGAATTGAGGCCACTTTTGTTTCGCTTAATATTGTATGACGTCACATCCTGAAACTGGGAAAATGTCGGATAACTTCTTTGTCAGGTTCTCCTATTTCTTCTACTTGGTCCAATCTTTCGTCTGAGAAACGGATACGAACTAGACCGATGTGCAGAGTAGCCTACTGTATAATATGACTTATCCGGCCACCACGGCCAACCTGCGAACTACGCGAATTATTGACTATACACGATCCAGGCCAAGTTATGAAAGGCCTAGTCAGGGTTACACATCACTTGTGAGTTTCTTTTCAACGGCAGACCGCAGTTTTATTCCACAGATGACCTAGGTTTAATTGACATCATTCATGTCATTTACAAGTCGACAAAAGTGAAACTGACCTTCACCGCGGGATATCCATTACGATGCTCACCAGGCGTAAGACGATTTCCATTGAACATGTAACCCTGACTAGGCCNAACGCTCCTGACGACGTCAACTACGCGGCGGCTCAACTCATCGTCGGTCCACTCATCATCACCGTAATCGGGGTGGAAACTCGAAAAGGTCTTCTTCATGTGGGTTACTTTGATGGGATAAGAACCTAGGATACCGTCACCAAGGGCGTCCTGGACATCGACAGCATCTCGCAGAATCTGAAGTAAAATGAGTATGCCTAACATTGGAATAAAGGTACCGGTACAAATCGGTTTTGCAACATTTTTCATGGGTATGGTGGAGAACCTTTTCAACAGTGTCTTCATGAAAACTGGACTGTCTTGTCACGAGTTTCGTTTTATAAAACCATTCTTCAAAGGCCAAAGAGGTCGGGAAATCCCACAAATTCCCAGTGCTCTACTAGGTTAACCCTAAAAGTCTGTGTTGCACAGTCTGACTGCCCACAAAGAGAGTTCTTTTCACTCCGGTCATAGGGTAGAGGCCATCTCTGCAGATAGATCCCTCTTTGAATCAACACCGAAATCGCAGTTGTATGGTCACAGAGCTCTGGCATTACCGGTGTCCAGCTTCTCCTGTTGGTGATGGTCGGCATTGCTGACCACAGTTGGCTGTTTGGTATCTTCGAATCGAAGTCCTGACACTGACGTTTTTGATAGGATAATGTCGGAGGAGCTAGATCCCAGTAGCAAATCCAGGACGGTCTCTCTAACCTTACACTGCTGCGATTTTGGGGTATGTTTTGGGATTATAAATTGAAACATACCTTGATTGCCCTGTAACATACTCCTCTATAACCAACTGCTGAATACCCTGTCATCAGCTTCTTCTCGTTTTCAGTGAAGGAAAGTTTCCAGAAGTCATGGGCTGGTATAAAGTGACACTGCAGTCGCTGATTGTCACGGAGATACTCCGCATAGGTACGCAGCTTGACGTCCTCAAAGAAGGTGTGATCAGGGCTGACTCTATACCCCACGGTGACGTCCACTTTTACGTTTCTCGATGGGCGAGATGGGTCTTCGTGTGGAATCTTCAAAACGAATTTAACCGCCGGCCCTGATTTCTTGGTCATCGGTTGTGTCGTGCGCGGGAATAAGTCCTTAAAGGAGCTCGACGTCCAAGTTGTAAACAAACTGGTTTGTTTACAAACAGTGGCCAGCAAACTAGTTTTATTCTTTCGTGAAGGTGGCAGCACCAGTAGATCGTTAGACTGGTGCCCGGTCCAATGCAACTCAGTCACGATATTCACGTCAGTACAAATCACCGACAATAGGTGGCAGCACCGCAGGCGTCGCGTGGATAGAGAACCAGTGAGTGAGTGTTTACAACTTGGACGTCCAGCTCCTTTAAGGATCCTTTCGAGGGTTGCTTGGAAAGCGTCGGGGACATTCTTCGCTACTATTTCCTTTTTCGTGGCCGTCGTTTTGTTCACATCTTCATTTGTCCCCAGCTCGCCGCTCCCAGCCACAGCTCCCTGATCAGCCTTGGCTCCCTGCACGCCGATTCCAGCCACGTCACCCTGCTCGCCGTTCTCAGCCATGGGTCCCTGCTTGCCGCTCCCGTTCCCAGCCTCGGCTCCCTGCTCGCCGTTCTCAGCCGTGGCTCCCTGCACCGCCGTTCTCAGCCGTGGCTCCCTGCTTGCCGTTCTTAGCCGTGGCTCCCTGCTCGCCGTTCCCAGCCACGGCTCCCTGTCCGCCGTTCTCAGCCGTAGCTCTCTGCTCGCCGTGCTCAGCCATGGCTTCCTCCTCGCCGCTCCCACTCCCAGCCTCGGCTCCCTGCTCGCCGTTCTCAGCCGTGGCTCCCTGTCCACTGTTCTCAGCAATGGCTCCCTCTCTCGTATCCTTCACTCCGGCCACCACACCATCCGTATTTACCTCTGTTTTACAAAGTCTGAAGAATGTCCTAGACTCTACATTACTTCTTTTACTCTTAGTTTTGCTCATCTCAGCGACCTCAGCTGTGTAACTTTCCAATAGGTTTCTTTCATAAAAGACGCGCGCGCTGACACAACGCGGTAAGCCCAACCCTCCTCGACCACTTTATTCAATAGGACAACCATGATTGGCTCTCGCTACCTAACAATACCATACTCGCCCCGCCTACGATGACAATGGCAATGAATAACCAGCTCGATCGTTCCTGCTGGACTTCAATGCCCCTATGCGACCGGTGTGTTAGAATCTGTTTTCTTTGGAAGAGTAAACAATGAGACTGGCGATCAGTCCCCCATCTTCGTCTGCATGAGTGTCTGTACTAAAATCAGACACAACCTCATACTTCGTCCGTGCAAATCATTGAGAAGTTCGCCGTGATTTGTGTTTTCCTCGCACGTGCACCAATCAGAACACTTGTTTTTTAGTGGTCAACACAAATAGAGCAGGAGCCCAGGGGGGTCAGGGTAGCTGGAAAGGTTACCAATTTTCTGGCACACTACAGTATTGCATGGACATCCCTGAGTATAGAACTGGTTGTCTGGCGTGAAAGTAGTGGTGGGTGTGGGAGATAGAGCGTTTTGAAGTTCTGGTACTGACTTTATCGTTGGACTGGTGGACCCAGCTTTGTACAGGGACAGGGGAACCAATGTACAGCTAACTTCTGAACGGTTGGATTTAGACCCTATAAATTTATTACTAACAGATAGAAATATGGGGGCACTGAATCAAATAAGCATGGTCTTGAATATTTTCAGTTGTTGCATAATAGGAAATTGCAGTTTTAATGTAAAATTACACTAAATGGGAACAAATCCCCCAAAAAGTGATTTCCACTTGCCAAAATCAATTAAGAACATCCCTGGCTGATTCAGAGGCACCATGTTTCTATCTGTTGGTAATACATTTATACAGTCTAAATCCAACCGTTCAGAAGTTAGCTGTACATTGGTTCCCTGCCGCTGTACAAAGCTGGGTCCACCAGTCCAATGATAAAGTCAGTACCAAAACTTCAAAACGCTCTATCTCCCACACCCACCACCACTTTCACGCCAGACGACCAGTTCTGTACTCAGGGATGTACATGGAATACTGTAGTGTGCCAGAAAATTGGTAACCTTTCCAGCTACCCTGACCCCTGGGTTCCCGGTCTAAAAGGGCCATGTCGATTTAGAGGAATCAGAGGAATCGGAGGAATCAGAGGAAAATTCAGTCTGCAGCCCATCAGTCACACACAATCACATGACTATCATGTCCTAAATATATAAACACAGCCAGGTGGTTGTGTAAACGTCATAACAGCTTTAGTGGAACTTGCAATCCGGCCCTTTTCTCCTAAAGTGCTGGCTTTCGGTCCTCAAGTCATTTTAACTGTCTTATCACCAACCTCGATGATGATGAGTTTATTATAACAACTGAATAGCCAAGGAAATGTTATGAATTAAATATTCTGATAATTTTATATTTTATCTTATGGTGATTTTCTGGATTTTCCACCCCGATTCCTCTGATTCCTTCGATTCCTCTGATTCCTCTAAATCGACATGGCCGTCTAAAAGGTGTGCATGATGAAAACGGGGAGCGAGGTCACAAGCCTTGGCAAAGAAGTCATATCATGGGCTAAATCAAAACATGCATGAATGATAGTGCGGATTAAATGTAAAAAGACCTCCCCTACTCTAACCGGACACTGTAGTTTCATATCCCAAATGCGCCGCGCGTTGAGCCGCCCTTCTATTGTTTGCCATAATTAACGAGCAGCGCGCGCGGCGCGCGCGCCTCGCATTTATTGTTCCATTAATTGTTTGCATAATTAAGGAGCAGCGCGCGCGGCGCGCGCGCCTCGCATTTATTGTTCCATTAATTGTTTAACAGCCCACACGAAGGCCACCTTATTACAACTCAAAAGGTGATTCAATAATAACCGACTCCGGTCGCTTAATACACAGTATACATGTGGTAGACTCTATGGGCCATATTCATAAAAGGTGTTTAGCCTAATCAGTGCACAAATTCTGCATTACACAGGTCATGCAGGTTAAAGGCCTAGAAAACTATTGTTCTGCTTTCTGTATGCTGCCTGATCTCTGGCATTTACCCACACGATGATCACACGCGTCTATCTTTCCTGCGTCTCAGTGTGGGAGGACAAAAGAAAGTGTTGGACAAATTCTAGACAAGCCTGCCTGATCTTTTAACTTTTCCTTTGTCCTCTTGGACTTAGACGCAGGATAGTTAGGTGTGTGTGATTATCCTGCGGGTAAACGCCTCTGGTGAAGCACCATACACATCAGACAATAGTTTTCTAGGCCTTTAACCTGTGTAATGCAGAATTTGTACGCTGATTAGGCTAAACACCCTTTATGAATATGGCCCTATATGCCAGCGTGAGTTATTGTACAGTGACTTTGTTTCCCATTCGCTCGCACAGCCCTTCTGGCGCTGGTCATTCATGGTCATTGTAGAGGAGGTGGGGCGAGTCGTTGACATTGTTAGGTCCGCGAGAGCCAATCAATGTTGTCCTATTCAATAAGGTGGTCGACGAGGGTTGGTCTTTCCGCGCGGCGTCTTAGCACGCGTCTTTAGTGAAAGAACCCTATTGCAAAAATAGCAATCGAAGCGTTTAATCGCTGCGGTTCTTGAATGGGAAAGTCCATGTTCTTAAAATTCACAGACTTTGTACGCCCCAGTGGGAACAGCTTACCTAATCTGTGCCGCTGCGGCTTGCCGCCGCGGGAAATCGCGGCGTTTTTTGCATGGCGGTAAAACGCGTCAGTGGGTTCAGGCCTGTTACAACCAATAATGTCACAATCGACCAATAATGTCACAACCGATGATAATGTCACAATTGTGACATTATGAACACCTCATCCAACCAATAATGTCACAACTTGCTAATAATGTCACAAGATTTCCTTACCGATAATGTCGCAACATTTTGACCAATAATGTCACAACTTTTCCTTACCGATAATGTCACAACATTTTGACCAATAATGTCACAACCCCAGTAACTAGCGCAGATCATGTCGGGATAATGTGATGGTGATTTTTTTCGCCCCTCCCTCATGGAAGACAAAAAAATCCTGCTTTGACCATGAAAGACACCTTAATCATATCTTCACCCCGTAGGAGTTCCCGTGTAATCACTCCCTAGGATTTCCTTACTGGAGGAAACAGTGTCCGAGGGAGTGCCAAATGTACATTTTTAGGACTCACGAAGCCGCCCCTATGCGTAAACAGAAGTGCTGGCCAAGGTCTGTAGAGTTTTTTTCACGTACATGTAATTTATTAAAGAATCAAAATATGAATACATAAAAACACTTTCTCAAGCATAAAATGATAATATACCAGAAGTCAACTTCCAGAATCTTGCAAATTTTCGACCCCAAGTGGGGGTCTACCTCAGGCACTTTTCAGTCAAGAAACTCCCGAAAAACGTTTCATATTTTGATTCTTTAGGGAGTTTTCGCAAAGCCCCCGAAACGCCAACGCGAACGCCAAACCCATTGTTCGATGCCACGAAGAGACCACCGAACAATAGGATAGACGTTCGCGTTGGCGTTTCGGGGGCTTTGCGAAAACTCTCTATTAATAAATTAGACGTACCGGGTACGTGAAAAAAATCTACAGACATTAGCAAGCACTTCTGTTCGCATAGAGGTGGCTGCATGAACACTCATGTACATTTGGCACCCCCTCGGACACTGTTTCCTCCAGTGAGGAGATCCCAGGGGGTGAAGAAATGATTAAGGTGTCTTTCATGGTCAAAGCAGGATTTTTTTGCTCAGACTTCTTTGTCTTCCATGAGGGAGGGGCGAAAAAAATCACCATCACATTATCCCGACATGATCTGCGCTAGTTACTGGGGTTGTGACATTATTGGTCAAAATGTTGTGACATTATCGGTCAGGAAAAGTTGTGACATCATTGGTCAATATGTTGCGACATTATCGGTAAGGAAAAGTTGTGACATTATTAGCAAGTTGTGACATTATTGGTTGGATGAGGTGTTCATAATGTCACAATTGTGACATTATCATCGGTTGTGACATTATTGGTCGATTGTGACATTATTGGTTGTAACAAGGCCTTTAGAGATTCTTTTGATATCTCTCAATGCAGTATTGCCAATCGCCAATCTGTAATTTCTAGCCAGCTGTAAAAATGGCTAAGCTATGACATTGCCTTCTTGATCTACGTATAGTGTATAGAATATACTTATATCATTTAGGACGTCATGCATGAACATGATTTCTGGCTCTCTGATTTGCAGCAGGTAATTGGCAAAATAATCAGCCAAATACATGTAATTAAGAAAGTGGCTATTCATCAAGCCTTATAGTCGGGTCAAAATACGCGAAAAATGGCCGAACCCTTAACAAATTGCAACGAAAGGTTTTTTGATGGTTTATTGTACTATTGAATATGGGGAATAAAGGCCTGAACACACTGACGCGTATGGCAAGCCGTTTGTCCATTATTTCCAGAAACTTAGTTTTTGCTCCAGAAACTAGGTTTTTGACTTCAAAAACTAAGTTTCTGGTGCAGAAACTTAGTTTTTGGACATCTAACTATTACTTTGGATCCAGAAACTTAGTTTCACGAGCAAAAACTAAGATTCTGCACCAAAAACTAAGTTTCTGGACCAAAAACTTAGTTTCTGAACCAAAATCTTGGTTTCTGAAGTCAAAAACTTAGTTTCTGGCCAAAAACTTAGTTTCTGCTTTCAAAAACCCAGTTATGGAAAGCCGTTTGTTCAAAAACCAGGTTTTTGACTTCAAAAACTTAGTATTTGAACATGTAACTTGTATTTTGTATCCAGAAACCAAGTTTCTGGTCAAAAACTAAGTTTCTGAACCAAAATCTTGGTTTCTGAAGTCTGAAACTAAGTTTCTGGCCAAAAACTTAGTTTCTGCTTGCAAAGACATAGTTATGGCGAGCCGTTTGTTCATTAAATGCAGAAACTTAGTTTTTGCTCCAGAAACACGGTTTCTGAGCATCTAATTTACCTTTGGATCCAGAAACTAAGTTTCTGACAAAAACTAAGTTTCTCGGCCAAAAACTTGGTTACGGTCCCAAAACTAGGTTGTTGCGAGTAAAGTCACAGTTATATGTAAAATCCGAGATTCTGGCCAGAAACAAGGTTTTTGCAAACCGAACTGTTACTTTGGCATCATAAACTTAGTTTCTGGCCAAAAACTGAGTTTCTGCCGGCAAAAACTTGGTTTCTGGCAAAAACTAAGTTTCTGCCCTGCGACCTCGTCCACAGTGTCCAGGAGCTGTATTCTAGTGGTACTTCCTTAATGACATCTGCAATACTTCCAGCACTCTCATTTTTACAACGCATTCGGCCTGTAGACATTAATACAACACACACATGCATTCAGGGCTGGGTATTGGGAAACAGAGAAATCAAGAAATGAAGAAATCGAGAACTGCCAAGACCGATAGGGGCCTCCCGCCTAGTTAAACTTTATTCAGGTCGCATTTGTATATGGGCAGTTATTTCCGCAAATAAACACATGACAGCTTTGACGCATTGGAGGCCTTGGACACTTCCTGTAAACAGCCATGCAGTAGGATCATTGCTCGAAAGGGCTGAAAATTAACGCCATACCTCCTCCGGGGTTTGGAATGGGGAGACAAGACCAATCCCTACAACTTCTCAAAAGGGACTCATAATTCTCAAGGACTTAGGAGCTGTTAGGCCTAGTTCATGGTTATCCTTCATTTCATGACTTATTAGTACGCTGAATAATCAACCTGAGTAGGCCTACATGTCTTGGTAGCTCGTTTAGTAGTGTCATAGTTCGATTCTCTTATTCTTGTCAGTATGGTGCAGTGCATGGGTTGTGGGTTCAATTCTGAACTTCTTTGGAGCGAATGGCACAAAGTGTTGACTTGGACTACCATTTTCACCACAATGCGCGAAGGATCGAAGCCAGGACCCTGCAC
>NMRB01006557.1:0-10755 GCA_002633025.1 Notospermus geniculatus
GCGCACGCGAATAACCCTAAAACTGCATTTTTTAAAAAGTCTTAAAAAATGCGATATATTCGCGTTTTGGGGTTATTCGCGTGCGCTCATGCGGAACCGTTTGAAATTTGATCATTTTTCCTTTTCCCATTGGTTCCGCATGAGCGCACGCGAATAACCCGAAAACTGTGCATTTTTTAAAAAGTCTTAAAAATGCGATATTTTCACGTAAATAACAAACCGAAGAGCGACGTCATTGATTCTGAATGACGCATTTCATATAAAGTCACGACGTCAATGACGTTTTGAATGTCGCAGCGCATGCGTTCTTGTTGCCCAGCGCCTCCTTTTAGCACGCCGGTTCCCCATTGTCAAGAATGAAACAACAACAAGTTTGCTTGAATGAAAATTTAGCAATCAAGTTTGACAGTATCATACATTGAACTTGTAAACAAATGTGGCTTAAAACATCTAAGTTTTTTTAAAGAGATGGCTCTCAAAAGGGGCACCGAAGCAACATAGGTTTACAACGTTTTTAAACATCCTCGGAAATATTAGACCTAGAAGATTTACAGATTTCTCTGCATGGAGATAGGGTGAGATTAGTACGGTGGCTGATAAAGGCCACCATATTTTTCATAAGTCAGGCGCCCGACTTATAACGGCATCATATATTTTCTTTCATAAGTCGGGCGCCCAAGTTATAAGTCAGGCACCCGAGTTATAAGTCGGGCACTCGAGTTATGAAATAAATAAATAATGGCCTTTCGTAAGTCGGGCACCCGACTTAAGAAAAATATGATGGCCTTAATCAGCCACGGTAGAATAGTGTTCTAGAAACCGTGGGTTATAGTTCTGTAGTTTCCAAACATGAAACCACCCACAGAGACCAATACTGATCCAATACAAAAATTCTGTCAAAACTGGATTTGCTCACTGATTTTGGCAGCAACAGAAAGAAGACACGAAGCATTCAATACATAAATAACTTAGACAGAGATTAGTCACCGAGCTATATTTACATGTTGCACGAAGGTGCCAGGGGCCGTAATGCATAAAACATCTTAAGTGTAAAATTTCCTGAAGGCCGGGTTTACATAGAAGTATACGGTCTATGGACACGTGCGCGAACAAAGGTTTCATGGTCATGAATCATTTGTTAGGCCATTGTTCGCCTGCGTGTAAACCCGGCCTTAAACTATTGTTTCAAACAAAAGATAAGGGTAATTTTACAATTAAGATGTTTTATGCATACAGTCCATGGTGTCTAAACTTGGTGTCTGCTACATTACAATATTTACACGCTGATGCAGTTTTGAGTTATATACAAAGCACCTCCCAAACTGGTTTCAAGCAAGTCATGGAGTCAATTCTCACCCATGCAATTAACTGTGCAGTTGGGTTGGTAGTTTGACCTAATTGTAATTTGCATAGTTTTGACTTTATTGCACAGATTGCGAGCAGATATTCGAATAAAACTGAGACAGTACAAAAAAGTTCCTCCATAAAAAAACAGAAACAGATTCCATGAGAACCAACAAAGTGGGTAACGTACGTTTTTGAATTAGCAAAAAAAGTTCTATCAAATATCAACACCTACACTGCAGAATTTTAGTTTAAGAATTTGCTAGCCTGAAATGATCTGAGTCTATATCTGTATTTATCAGCGAGATTGGCAATCATAATGTGCAATTCATCAGTACAGTCTATCACTGATAAAACTCAATTCATCAGTACAGTCTACACTGATAAATTTAATTCATCAGTACAGTCTATCACTGATAACTCAATTCATCAGTACAGTCTACACTGATAAATTCAATTCATCAGTACAGTCTATCACTGATAACTCAATTCATCAGTACAGTCTACACTGATAAATTCAATTCATCAGTACAGTCTATCACTGATAACTCAATTCATCAGTACAGTCTACACTGATAAATTCAATTCATCAGTACAGTCTANTGTACATATAATATTTTGAGTTCATATAAAAGTTGAGTGTGAGTTTATCATAAGTTCATGCATACAATTATACTGGACCATACAAATAACAAGTTTAGTTGTATGGTCATACAAATGTAAATTTGTATGCTGGGACACAAATAATGCATCATCAGGGGACAAAATCATGCATAAAGTCGGCTGCACGCGAGTGCAATTTTGCCTCCCAACTATGGAGATTTTTGCCTCCTACGTGCAAATGTCATCATGTGCGGTGGTCGGAGGCAGAGGCGGAGATGGATTTTTTTGCCTCCAACGCAGATCAAACATGACGGAATTACGTCACGCCACATCTACAGGAGACAAATTTGCAATCGTGTGCGGCGGCTGACGCATCGTGTGCGGTGACAGGATGCTGAGACAAAAAACTCCTATGGAGGCAACGTCGGAGACAGAATTGCACTTGTGCGCGGCAGGCTTAAAGTGTCATTCAGGATTTAGTACGAGACCAGTAAATGCTGGTCATACAAGAATTGGTCATACAAGTGGATACAAAAGTAAAAAGATGGTCTAGAGAGAATAATTCACACAGGATCTGTAGGAGCCTAAATCATCACCTTCAATAAAACAGCATTAGATACTAGATTTAATTGGGTTCATACAAAAGGATTGGGATTCATGTGAAATGGAAATATGGAATTAAAGGGAGACATGCGAAAAATATTGCCCGGCGGGCACAAGTTGTCTGAGTTGTAGCGCCGTCTGTTAATACACGGTGACACTACGCTATATCACAGGCCCCTGTAGAGCTATTAGTGAGCTTAGAACACGTATCTAACCAAAAAACACTACTTTGTAAAAAAACACCCCGAGCTCACGAATTTATGAGCTCATGGTGTGTTTTTAGATACGTGTTGTGTTTTTTAGATACGTTTGGTTAGAAAAGTGGTCTTAACTCACTGATAGCTCTACAAGGCGCCTGTGATATAGCGTAGTGTCACCGTGCTACAACTCAGACAACTTGTGCCCACCGGGCAATATTTTTCGCATGTCTCCCTTTAAGAGATTCTAGTACATGTTGTATAATACACAGTATGATACTCATCCATAGTGAAACAACCCATTAACAGTGAGTACTTAGTTAAAGTGAATTTAATCCTACTGAACCTGCCAAGGTAAGAGTGACATGCGTCTGGTTTTGCCAGAGCGGGTCGCATGTTTAAAGCCTCACTGTATTGAATTCAGAAAGTGCTTACGTCCGCTGACGTTAGCGTAGTGTAAAATGTACTATGCTCTATGTGGATACATTAGAGCTCTGCCTGCAGGTTTTTCAATGTGTGCTGAAAACTAGGGCTTGATTCTTTGAACGTGTCAGGCAAGTATTTTGGGGACCCTCAAGAGGCTGTGAGACCTTTACCTGCACTCTCCTAACACTTTGAAAATAACGTAAAATTCAATACAGTGAGGCTTTAACTTGTATTCACTGTATCATTTATACATCTATTTTTATCCACTGAACAATTTCATAAACAATAGGCACATAATTTAGTCTGTCATCATCAGGTGAAGTTCAGAAGTCTGCAGTGACATGCCAAAAAGTCTGGCTCAAATAGCATACAAAGGCAGGGCTTTCATTAAGTCTGCGTATGGCGTCTATTACGCATGTTAACTACAGAAATGACGCAAATATAAATAACTCTGAAGTCTCAAAAATGCATGTAAATTCGATGATACGCTGATGGAGAAAGTGTGGAAGTCACATCTGTATACCCAGTCTCAATTTATGCCAGTAGGATCCCGGCTGATGCAGGTATTAAGATATTGGAAGTCGGGCGGCGGCCAAAATTTTCTCCAACACACCAATCCCTGTTAGCGCAGCTGAAAATCGAACTGGGGATTCCTGTCGCCCATGGCAACTACACACTCCTGGCTCGCACGCGGCACCAGTAGCGGTATACGAAGGGACGATCTGACCACAGTAAAATATAATGAATTGGTCCAGGGACCAAGTGCTCACCCGGGTGTAAACATACCATCACGCATGCGTCATGTCGGAAAACAATAAAAATTTCAGTTCGTGACCTGGCCTCATATGTCGTTGTAAACAACCATACATACCCCCTTAACAGACTGACTGACAAACAGACTGCACACAATACCAAATGACGAATATGCTAAGCCTCCAACTGGAGGTGGGCAGTAAGCTACACCTGTTGGAGGTGGACATTAAAGAACTTCGAAATCAGAGATGAAGCTGGGAGGGGAGGGGGATTTTTCCCCTTCTCTGCCCTCTAACAAGAAGTACACTTTTAAATATGAGCACAAGAAATATGCAGCAGAAAAAATCATGCCAAAAATTCAACCTCAGTGGAGCAACTAATGGCTCTTGATTATGACCAAATTTTGTGCATGTCAAGTGTGAGGAAGTATTTTTTCTGCAGTTCGTCTAAGGCACTGGAACATTGTCATGGGGCTATCCCATTAAACTTATCCGTGAGTCCGCCCTAAACCCAGAAGGCATGAGAAGTGTTTGGAGCCAACATCTCGACGCTACCAACGCCATGCACTCCGCGGCTATAAGCAACTTGTGCTAGGACCTGCTTGGTAGAAGCATTGGGAGTATCAACAGATACACATGGATCTGTATTGTTTTTAACACAGTTCCATGTCCCAGTCCCTATCCAATTCCACCCCTCACCTGGTTTCCTCATTGGGGTCATGATTGATATACATGTGTAGCAACACATGTATATCAGGAGGGAGCTTTGAATGATGACTGAATGAGTTACTTCACCTACTCAAACCTCGCTGAAACTTCCAATGATGAAAGGCCTTTCTATTATATTTTCAATGCACCCCCCAGAAGGAGTTGTTACATCAATATGTGAAATATAATCGAAAGACCTGAACTCATCGTTGTGAGCTTCCTCCTATATCAAGCCGATTTCACCAGGCTGCCTACCGTCTTAGGTATCCACTCTACGGCCCGAAGGAAGTTTCTGACAATGCCCAAGCCTCTCCACAGACTAACTGACACACCTGTAGCCAGGGAGAAGAAATCTCCCCACATTTGAACATTTTTAGCTTTGTCTCTAGATTAATGCTCAATCTCATTTTGCACATGGCTGAGCTGAGCGCTGTCATTTATCCAATGTTAGATTGCTTTTATAATAGGCTTCCTCTCTGTTTTCCTCTCTGTCTGGTAGGTTCGTTACCTCTGTGACCTTGAAAAGTAGGTCAAATCAAAAACCCGTTATATATTTTATGTATCCTAACCTACGATACCTATGACACCTATGATAAAAATTTGGAGATGATCCAGTCATAGGAGTTATTGCACTTTTTGTGTTTTTGGTTTTCGCCACCTGGAGGCCAAGCCAAGAACTGAATCGGGCTGAAACTTGGTGTCATAGGTCATCTGACGTAGGGGTATATATGTACCAAGTTTCAGATCAATAGCTCCAGCGGTTACGAAACGTGCCCTGCTAACGGACACGACGACGACGGACGCTGCACCATTGTAATAGCTCACCCCGGTGAGCTAACAAGAAGTCATGACCCCAAAAAAGAATTGCTGAAAATCTAAAGACCCCAACATCTTCCCAAATTGACTTCGATAAAAAAATTGTGGAAGTCATGACCCAGGTAGGGAAAAAGTTAATGAAAGCCCTGCAAACAGCCCACCAATCATCAAATCTGAGCAAATCAGAGTGGGTCACTTGCACCGATTTACATGTATCACCAAAGTTATCTTTAAAACCCGCAGTTCGTTATGAAAATGAGACATAGTACACACTTGGAAAACATTCTGGCCCGTATTCTAGAAGCCTCCTTAAATCTAAGGTCCACTTTAAGCTTATGTATTCTGCCCTGCAAACAATAGCGAAAGGTAAACCTTAGAGTTAAGGAAGGTTCTAGAATACGGCCTCTTATCTTAATGGAAGAATTCAATTTGTGCAATACTACATATGAAGTTCAGTTCAGCTAATTTCATCTTGTAAAGTATGATTCAGCCTAACTTCAACATGGGCAAAGTGCCAAGCTTGGAAATGTACACAGGTCAGTGTTAAGGTAACTTGGTTGATGAGCCTGTAGCAAATCCAAGGTTGTGCTCAGTCAACTGGTAAATACTGTCGTTTGTGGTTTAATCATTGTGTTCACTTGTGGTGTCTGTTGCTCAGGCCTGGCACTTTGCACCCATGTTGAATTTAGGGTGAATCATACTTTATGACAGTCAGCACACAAGAAAACTACATGAAACTATACGAAGGTACAATAAAATTATTTCTTCCAAACTCAGTGTATTTATTTGAATACACGACTTCAATATATTCCTTTGTATCATTGTTAATATATTCTCCTTGTATCATTGTTCATACATTCTCCTTGTATACACAATCACATGTATTCTGTAAACACAGTGGTATTCTTGATGAATACGCATCCTCCATAATGCACAGTGACACATTTTGAAAGGCATCTGAGTAATGCTGTGTTCACATTGCTGAAACGGCATCGAAACCGTTTTACTTCAACCGTTTCGTAACTAAAACGCTTCCCGTTCACATTAGCCTAACAGCGCCATCTATTTCCATTCTTCTGTCAGTGGAGCCATCATAAAATGCGTAACGGAACTAACGGCAATTGGAACGAGATTGATTATGATCCGCACGTAAAGAAAATGTGCAGCTTCCGGGTTACCTGTACTAACCGTTTTAGCGTGTTCAGACTGTATGCGGTTTCAAGTAGAACCGTTTCGAGACCAGCTCGCGAGAAGGTTCGCAAACGGTTTAGTTGAAACGGTATAAAAGCATTTTTAGTATGAACACAAAGCGTTTTAACTTGTCTACGACGTTTTCGAAACCGTTTTAAGCAACAGTGTGAACACAGCATAAGTGGCTGACCAGTTTATTTGCTGTCTGCCACCAGATTCAGAGCCTTGTAATGGATTATTGCAGTAAAAACCCTGTAATTTGTGCCTGTCATCATGACAGGCACTAAGTTAGTGGCACCTGACAAATCACAGTTTGGTGTCTGACAATGTCCTTGACAGGCTGCTTAATGAGGAATCGGCGGAACTAATCCGTGACATGGCGCTGACGAACAACTCAGTTAAAACTACGACGTCCAACGTCAAGCCAACGTTATTTGCCATTTAATTTTGAAACTACACCCTACTTCTAGCCTTAATATACCTGATGTAGTCCATTGAATTTCCAATTTTACACATTTATCATCAAGTATAGGACTGAATCAATGTATCTGAATGTTTTCAAATGAAAATTCAAGAGGAAACATGTTGAATTTCATCGATAAAATTGACTATTTTAGCGTAAACAACAAACCAAAGAGCAACATCATTGATTCTGAAGGATGCATCGCACATAACCAGGGCTCAAAGTTTACTTTTTTTCCTAGGCGCACTATGCGCCTAAGCTTTTTATTTTAGGAGAACAGAGGCAATTTTTAGGAGCACAATATTGTCGATGATTATTGCTGACACACTCTACAGTGATGCACACTGCAGAGAAATGGTGCAAAATGTTGTGTTTTATTGGTAAACCCTGTACAAAGTAGCAGTGTCGCCATCTAGTGCTAACTTGATGACTCATGCACAGACATGTGCTCTCAGCTCTGCATACATTAGTGACCATGGTGACACTGGAGTGGCCCAGTTTTCGCGCCAAAAGATCGTTGATGACCAATGCGGCTATGAAGTGAGATAAGTTATTTAAGTAAATATCTCCTGACTGGAAGACATCTAGCAAACAAATTTGATATGACTGGAAAGTGCATTCTTTCTACATGACAGCCAAATAGATTGTACAGGAATTCAGTCAGGGGTTTGAGAGAAATGGACTTGGAAACATAACAACCTATGTCAGATGAAAATGTTGAAGTCGGGACACTTGCAGCATTTGACGATCTTCAGCTGGCGTATAAAGTTTCTCTGAGCTGAAACATTTATTCGCAGTCAACTAAGGAAGGAATACACTCGCTCAGAGATGAAAGTAGTCGCAAAATAAGAGAAGAAGACGATCGCGCACGTGCGACAAGGAAAGATTCTTCGGGCGCATCTGCGAATTTATGATCGCAAATGCGACAAATTTGGTCGCAACTTTGAGCCCTGATAACGTCACGAATGATGAGCGATGTCAGTGACGTTTTCAACATCGCAACGCATGCGCTTTTGCGTTAAAACTGAGTTGTTCACCAGCGCCTCCTTTGGGCACGCCGATTCCTCATTGTGGCTTGCATTCAATTACATTTACAGCGACAGAAACAACTGACTTTCACAGAACTACGAACAGCCGCTATTCTCTCTCAGAATTTCCGGTGACAGGGTGAATATGAAGAACTCTTCCTGAAGTAACAAAACCACCAATGCCTAAAAACATCCCTTTATCTATTATGTAATAACTTGATTATGTATCTGGCCGTGAAAACAAAATGATCACCAATCCATACCCAAAAAAATTTCCCATAAATGGTGAAAATTTGGTAGCTTTTCATGAAACAGTCTTTGAGAAAACTTTTTAAAAATTTCTTTCATAAAACTTATTGACAACTGGTGTACACGTACAACGAAGTCAGTATCTTCAAAATTTCACATATTGTGGAAATTCCATGTCATTCTCAAGACAGAATGAGAATATGTCTACTGGATTTTTTTTTCACTCTCACATGCTTTTACAACATTTCCTTTTCAAAAAAGCTAACAGATCACTCAAAACTTTCAACAATATCACAGAAATATACAAAGAGTATGCCAAAGAGGAGTGACTGTACACTTTCCAAGCTTGACTTATCTGTCCCCAGAGTCCAGCAGGTGGCATCTTCTGTCAAAGTTTTCTCACATCCTATGATGTTGATTGAAAATTATTTGAAGAAATCTTGTCCCATATAAGGCCACTTAAATTTAATAAATTGTTTTACATGGCCGCCCGCCTCAATTTTTTGGTGCCGCCTCAATTTTTTTTATATTTTATATTTTTCAAAAAGTCCATTTTTTTCATCCCAAAAACCATTGAGATCGTCAGTGCAAGCTCAGTCATGACGGCAGCAAGTGCCCATGGGGGTGATTTGCTGCCCACAAAGTGGAAAAATGAGAGAGGCAACCAGAAGTGACCCTCAAAGTATAGAAGGGCTGTACAAAATGTTGAGATATTGAGAAATTAAAAGTAGTTTTCCAGTATTGGTGATCTCTACTGCCCTTCTTCTTGTCGGGGAAAAATATAAAATATAAAATATAAAATGCCCTACTCACCAACATTTCAGAAGTTGGAGTCATGTAAAACAATTTATCAATTTTAAGTGGCCTAACCATCTGAAGAATGTTGCTTCAAATTTTTTTCCCAATTGATTTCTGAGGCTTTAAGAAAACTTTAATAGGAAGATACTGTCTGTTCAAACCTGGGAGGAGATGAGTTAAAATGTTGAGCTACATGTAACAATTGTGATCCACGTGACTCCTTCACAATCTTCACCAAAAGCCTAGCGTACAACATGGGCCTTGCGACTGGAAGCAACTACTGGCAATGGTGTTTCCAGCAACGGTTGGCGACTACCTGGAGCCAGCAGCTACTGATCAGATGCTCAAACAGGCTGATGTATGCACACCCGCAACGCTATTGCCGACCGTTGCCGCTAGTTCCAGCCAGTTGCGCGTGTTCTACTCGCCGCCAATGGTTGCTTCTAGTCGTCTTCAGTCGCTTCCGATGTACGCACACTGGCAATGAATTTCCTTGTTTGTGGAGCACACCTGGTCACGTGAATGTTTATCACATGATTCCCGAGTGGTCCGATCGGAAGACATTGACAATTTCCGTGTAGCATTCAGTCCGATATCCTGTCCGATGTGCATGCTCCAGATTGAAGACTGGATTGTGCCACTTGTTGCCGCAATGACCAGTCATAACCAATGTGCGTGGAACATGTACATCGATAGCAACTGTTGCATTCAGTTGCTTCCAGTCGCAAGGCCGATGTACGCTAGGCTTAACGCAAATTGGGCTTTTTGTATGTGTTTTTTATTTTGAATTTTGTACCAAGCGGCGTCAGTTTTCTGATTTTCCCTCCTCCCGAGTGTTTTGGAAATACAAAACCATGTCCCCAATGTTTCTTTTCTCAGAAATGTTTTGTACACACTGCTTTTCCCAAACTAACAAAGCTCAGATTCTTGAGACATGTATCCCAAACCAGATTCTCTGACTTCTTTAACTATCATATCACTGGAATGCTTGTTCAGACGTGTGAAGACACATGACCAGACACCACCTTCTCTTCGTCCTCGTTTAGACCACCTTTTAGTGTCCTTCTCACTGAAAATGGAGAAACGAAATGGTTTAGGGACCATGTACTCATCTGGGTATAGGCCTACATGTAAGTATAGAGGAAGCTTTGGTCAGCTGATCTAAAAATGGTGGCTGGCTGTTGTGGCCATTTTGGATCATGGAATGCAACCAAAATCCACACAAAAAATGATAATTGCCTGTGATGTTCTAAAGTTAATCCACAGCAAATTCAAGCTGGTGGCAGTGGCAGCCATATTGGATATCCTAGCGCAACCAAAATTTATAGGCTTGTGAAGTAACCCCCCACCCCCCACCCCAAAGTGATAATGACTGGTTGTGGCAATCAGGGTTCTGCCCAGGACTGAACAAGTGCCGGTCGGAAGGGGTGTGTGGGGCCCTCCCCCAGAAAAATTTGAAATCTATAGACTTGCTGAAATGTGATTTCCTGGCACCTGAGAGTTGAAATAATGAGCTCATTTGGCGTCAAAATCACCCCGGTCCACTCTATTGCAAAGGCAGCCCGGTGTTGTTGTTG
>NMRB01006558.1:0-10746 GCA_002633025.1 Notospermus geniculatus
TTTCGACATTGTTGCTTGTTTCTCTCTACTGCCAGACGTAGCATTGAGAAGAAACTGAGACATGAACTTTAGAAGTCTTGTTTTATAACAGTGTAGATCCTGGTTCTCTAAGATCTAGGTCGACAAAAACTGGCCATTCTTTCACTCCATCCTTGCTTTTCTTTCACACTTTCCTGGTTTTTACCAAATCAGATTGCTGCACTCTTGAGGCAAATCGTTATCACAAATAACATCTGTTACCAAACACTCAAGTTCTCTATTTTCATCCTGTCCTATATCATTTCTTCCTGCTCTTGTGTCGTTCTTTCCCACCTTTGCACATGGTGTCACTTTACATAAGTCTTCGTCAATACCGTCTTCGGGTGTACGTGACACAGAAAGTCCGACAGTGCTTTCGATGCTCATCGGAGGTTTAGGGTCGTATTCTACAGGGTGGGCCAGAGAAAGTGTCCCTCGAACAGTAACATTTCTATTGTTTCCCTGTTGTTCCTGGGACACTTTCTTTGGCCCACCCTGTAGAAGCTTCCTTAAAGCTGACTTATCCGAACAAAAAGCCCCCATGCGACGAGCAAGAGAATTGCAAACGCCCTGCAGACACCTCAAACGAAGGCTCAGAACTAGACCGAACACTGTCCTGATTAAAAATACTAGGACCGACGCTACAAGCAAATGCATCAAAACCATCATGGCGCCCGCTGGTCTATATTTAGCTCGGCGTCGGTCTATTGCTCTTGGAGCTGTAGAATGATGTCACTCGTCGGGAATCTGCCGTAGATCATTTGTTTTCACCGGTCTTCGAATGCAAGCTGCCCAGAAGACCGAGTACCAGTCTAGCTCAGAACATGATATACCCCACGACGCCAGGAGGGCGCCACCTTATTTGTCTTCGAGCTTTAGAGGTGTCAACATCCTCTGGTGAGCTCCTGCTGAACATTTTTCTGAAAGAAAAAAATTTGACCCAGCTGGGAATCGAAACCGCGCCCTATTATCTTTGTTCCACCGTCTTCCCCATTCGGCCACCGAACTTGTTGGAAGACTCCTCATGTTTTCTCTTATTCGTAGTATTATTACGTAAATCGAAGGTCTACGTCTATGACAAACACAAATCATGTTTCTGTCAGCTGGTTGGCCGAGTGGATAGAGTGGTGGATTACAAATCAGAAGATCGAAGGCTCGAATCCCGTCTATACATGTAAATGACTAAAAAAAAATTTTTCTTTGAGTAGTGTAAGAGGTATCCGGAGATGTTGACAGCTCTGTTGCCTGAAGACAAATAAGGTGGCGCCCTCCTGGCGCCGTGGGGTATATCATGTTCTGAGCCTTCGTTTGAGGCGTCTGCAGGGCGTTTGCAATTCTCTTGCTCGTCGCATGTGGCTTTTTGTTCGGATACGTCAGCTTTAATCCAAGCCACAAGACTCTTGTGTCGCATCCAGTGTATAGCCATATCGAGACATCAATCGAAAGAAACATGAACTTTCAGAACAATAAGCTGTATGATGGTGTTGAGAATATTCTCTTGTCATTATGATACCCCTACCGATAAATCGGGTTAACTCCGGCAAAGTTACTTACTGGAGTGGCTGATGAAATTTCAAATAGAACACAGAAGTAGAACTTTGTTGGTCAGAAGCGAAAAATATTCTACAAATCTATTTTTTTCGTTTATCTAATTTTACCACCGAATTGACTTTATGTTAGTGATATCAATGGATGTCCTCGTCAACAGCTGTATGGGGAAACTCTCAGATACTTCGCGCCGGAAAATCAGGAGCATTGCTATGGTGGGCCGCCATTTTGACGACAGCAGAAATGTCCATCTCGGAGTGGCTACGTCATGTTACACCAGGTCATAACTGCCCAATCACAATGACGCTTGCATGTCAAACCATAGCCAATCAAGAGAACCATTCAGGGGCGGCCCGTTGCAGTTACTTTTCGAGAACACTGGATGGCCTAGTTTCTGTTCTGGAAAACCAACACCGCCAGGAAAACGTAGTGGACCACATTTTTCTGTCAAGCTTCCTCTCAGCAGAATGTCCAGCTACTCGGAACACAAACCACACTTGGATGATGAAACTCATAGTCCCAGGGCGTTGAACTTGATATTGGCTTATGTCATGCCGAATTTGGGCAAATAGTCCGGTATGAGTTGAGTGGTCGTATTGCCCAGCTGCAGGATGGTTATCTCATGGACTTGGAACAAGGTGCTTTAAATCAATGAATTAACCCGTGTCAACCATCGAAGAGCCAACTACTGACCGTTTTATTCCATTCTTTCTGTGACACACTGTAGACACATAAGGCTGGCTGCATCTTTTCAACTCGCAGCATGCCCATAAAGTTTTAATTGCTCTGTGTAAGTACAACACATGTCACCAATGCGCAAAATCTGTGCATTGGTGTAACGGCTATTTGATGACACCGTGGAAAAAAGTGGTGGAAACATCACTAACTGACGAAAGCTGTGTTACAGCAATCAAATTGTATTTTCGATCGACCAGATGTCGCACTCTATGTGACCCGTTTCAGGACTGCAGCTGCGAATGTTGCGCATACCCGGAACAACTCTACTGTACCTGTGCTGTAAAACACACGCTGTTGCATCGACCGCTACACTCCGATATTTTGAAGTTATCTGTTGCCCAAAAGTCGAGAAAAAAGATGTTGAAGATTCTACTTCTGACGGGTGAGTATTTTTATGATGCATACTTGTTCACGGAATATGGATACTATACTTTCACACGCAAGTGGTCTGCCACCAATATTTCATTCAGTGCCCACTCGTAATTGTGCGGATTATTAGCGAGGTTACGCAGATGAAACACGAAGTAGGAAATACGAAATTCAACTTCATTTCTAGGACCTAATGTATTTCTGGAGATGGTTGCTACCACAAATGTCCCTGCTGCCAGTGCTTCTTTTAGCATATCGTGTAAGACCGAGAGAGTTACGGTGCATCTTGAATTTTTAAACTTCCACTTCGTAGGCCTATCGACGAAATGGAAACGAAAGATAAATTTCAAAGTTTAATACACCGTAACTCTATCGGTCTTTTTTAGTCTAGTCCCTAAGGTCAAAAATCGTGCATTTTGGTATAAAGTTATGAAATAATGACCAAAATATGCATCCTGGCCGAACCATGGCGGCCATCTTTAAATCCAAGATGGCGGCCAACAGAGGGCGAATCCAGCGTGGCATCCGGTCCTATATTAAAAAGCATAAAAAGTTGTATCAGTGTGCCAAATTTCATAACTTTATACCTAAATGCACGATTCGGCCGATTTTCGCCCCTTAGGGACTAGACTATTTACATCAGACACTAAACGACGCTCTACTTGTAGCAGGCGGTATTTGTGGTACCAACCATCTCCTGATATATACATGTACTACGGTATTACGTCATAGTCATAGTCCAGTTTCCGGTTTCCTCCTATATACGCTACGTATACAAAATCGCCCACGATAATCTAATGCAAATAATGAGCCAAGTTTGAGCTCACGGGTTCCAACTCAATGTTCAATAAAAAAACTTCTTCTAGTCAGCCAGCCAAAACCTCTAATATAACTTTTGATGGCATTGGATGTTAAAGTTGTTCCAATGGGTAGGTAAGTATGACTATGAAATTGTCCTCTGAAGGTCAAATTTCAAGGTCAGAGGTCAAATAACTGACTTTACCATTGGACTCAAGAACTGAGCTTTGTACAGGAGAATGGGACCCGATGTACAACTAACCTTTAAACGGTTGGATTTACACCCCATAAATGTATTACCAACAGATAGAAACATGGTGCCTCTTAATCACATGAGAATGTTTTTGTAGTTTTTAACCAGTTACGTAATTGGGGAACGGCGGTTTTATGTACTTTACCCATTTTATGTTAATTTAGAAAACAACGTCATTTAAACATGCTTATTTGATTAAGAAGCACCATGTTTCTATCTGTTGGTAATACATTTATGGGGTGTAAATCCAACCGTTCAAAAGTTAGCTGTACATCGGGTCCCATTCTCCTGTATAAAGCTCAGTTCTTGGGTCCAATGATAAAGTCAGTTATTTGACCTTTGACATTGAAATTTGACCTTTAGAGGTCAAAATCGCCTTGGCCAACGGGTGATTCTTAAAGTTCATTCCATGACCTTACTTACCCATGCATTGGAACAACTTTAACATCCGATGCCATCAACACTTTTATTAGAGGTCTTTTGACGTATTGGCTGGCTGACTATTCGGCCGTGTTTAATTTCCTTCATTTGTTGATTTCAGCGCTTGTCTTTGTTTTCATCGACTTCGGAGACGCCATCGCGTGCGGCGATTTCGTATGTGATAATTGTAAGCCGTTTCGGAATCCAATAGAACGATGTATGTGCACCATGCATTGTCAAGCTATGACCGGCAGACGACGGAAGCGAAACATAGACCTATTGAAGCGATTCAGGAGAAAGAAGGAAGCATAGGATGAACAAGCTTCGTAGAAACCAACTTGACCATACACTATCGTATTGCTATCCTACCAACACCTTTACCGGGATGTCGGAGTGGCACAGTGAAACATCGACGCCTGTTACCTCTGAGGTTCCGGGTTCGACCTCCAGTCGGACTTAATCTTCATGTGATAGAGAGAGCGACTGTCACTGATGATGACTGACTTACTCTCCATTCCAGTTCCCAGTGGCGCGAGGTTTATCAACGATAGCTCCGCAACGGCTGGGCCGAATTTGGCATACCATACATCAATCGATTTGTCTTTTTTGGCGCTAGAGCCATCATCACTGTCATTTTCCCGCAAAACGTGACAGAAAAAAGTTCCTTCACAAATCACAGTTTGTGTTGACGGCCGAAATGGCGGCCATTTTGAAATGACGCAGTGCATCGCGCACGTGTAAACTGCACTGAACACCATGGCGAAATGAAATGGGTTTTGAGAAAGGGATCCGTTATGTCGGCCTTACGCGAAAAATGAAGATAGCAGAAAGATACCGGCAAGAAAGACAAGTGTTTTGATGTATGTTTCGTCAAATTTGACCCAGCCGTTGCGGAGCTATCGTTGATAAACTGCGCGCCACTGGGAAGTGGAATGAACTGTAGATTACTCGTCGCTGATTTGTAACGGGAAAACTCTTCACCTCTGACTTAGTCAGTCTGTCAAAAACTGTTTTCTCCCATGTAAAGTATTCAGATAGACCCTTCCAACAAAGATGGCGGCCTTATAGTTCTAAGGGCCGATTTAATAGACGTTTGCTAAGCTAACCATTGGTTCCACCAAAAATAGATAGGCGAGCGAAAAGTGTACAACTAAATTTTCATCAAAAAGCCCTGTTTGGATGGATAGTAAGCGCTGTACAGAGCTTAGAAAACGGGGCTTTTGATGAAAAATTTAGTTAATGATTCGAGTGAGTCTATCTATGGTGGGCCCGTAAACGGTGTAACTACCGACAGTGCTTAATGCAGAAAGGAGAGTATTTTAGTGAGAATGTAAAAATTGTAACGCGATTTGCTTCTGGGAATAAATTCAATGGAGGGTCGAAATATATTAGACAAAGCGTTGCCATTGTGTTAAATCAGTTTGAAGTTGGTGAGAAAGTCAGCGGAAATATCGAGTTTTTAAGCTCATTTTCAAAAGGCTTGGAGCGGAAAGCCTTCCCCCTGGAAACCACTCCCTTTGGTTTAAAAAGGGCTCAAGTATGAATGTTTTGCTTTGTCGATTGACTCCAAGCTATTCTGATCTCCTTGAGGAAGGCAAGCGAAGAAAATATTGAAGTTGGAGCGAAAATAAATCAAAAAGACGAAGAATGTTGTTAGAAAGGCGTTTGAGTCATCGGCAGATTATAACAGGAAATGCCCCGAACAGCCTTGACGGTTCGACGCGTTTCATGATCAATATCAGTACCGTATGTTATAAAAAATCCAAACCTTTCTTACACCATACACCTTGCTGATCAATAGGCCTAGATTGGTTAGACTGGTTGCCGTCTTTGCCGCTACGCTCCCAATTGCATCGACAAAGAGGGGAACTAGTCTAAAATTGGTTCCCAATCTCACCGGTAGGACAAAATACTGATCACGTGATTGGCCATAAATGAGGGTGATAAAAAAGGCCTTGATTGGTCATTCTCTTCAACAAAAGAGCAATCAGTGTTTTTTCAACCAATCAACGGTTTTTTCATCGGCTGCTTTCGACCGGTCACGTGATTATGGCCGACAGGCACTAAGATCTTAGTAGGCCTACATGTATTTTGCCTATACCGTTAAGATCGGGAACCAGGCCAAAAGTAGCCGATGAAAAACGCGCTGATCATGCTGATTGGTTAAAAATTGCTTTTATGCTGAATGAGAGCGACCAAAAAAGGCGAATTTCATTGGCTGGCTTTCGTCAGTCGAGGCTCGGCGTCGAACGTATCGGACGCAGACGCTTATCTGAATGTAAACAACTACGGATATTCCATAATTTGATTAACAAGTAGGCCCAAAGCAAGGCTAGTAAAAGGCCTGAAATCTACAACAGTCAGCCAGGTTTTCGGAAACTGTTGTAATTTTAAAACTCTCCTCGTATCTAGAAACATAAAACCCCTCTTAAACATTCATAATGGATGCTCACAAAACGCAAACGGGCGCAACTAGCGGAACGAAGATCAGCATATCAATTGGCCTCGCGCCTGGAAACCGTTCCCCATTTTAGATGCACCCGTCAAAAGCCGTCTGCTTCAAAGGTGACGAGTAAACAGTTATTATTAATTCATACGATGTCGTTAGTCTGAGGTAAGATAATTAGGCAGGTAAGTTCCAATCTGAATTTTAAAAGGGCATATTAAACTACTTCCTCTATATCTGCTGACTCACAGTTCTTTTTGACGGCGAACATTTTCTCGTGTTTGCGTTTGTATTTCTATGTTTCCATCAAGGCCGAAGCCACAGCATCATTGACCCTGGTAAGTATGGAAGAGGCCTCCTCAAAGCAACTCATGAAACAGTTCTATTCATTGTTTAGCCATCTTGGATTTCTTGCAAACTGCACATGCGCAATTACACCTGGTGGGCAAATTCGTACCTCCCGACCAATCATATGCGTTGGTTTCCCTACCAGAGCGCGCGCGCACAAAATCTCCGTAGAAACCAAGATGGCGGGCCATATGGAATTTCATTCCGGGCTCTTCACGTCCGTCGCATGGGACAGTAAAGCCCCGTTTATACAGAGCACGGTTTGCGGTCCGGCGTCCGGTGTGCGTTTTCCGTCCAGAATGCATCAAGGTATTTTCTTTCAACCGTTTATACAGAGCGCGGCCGCCGCACTCGCCGTTGCGGTGACCGGACGCCGCGCCGCATTGAATGCCTCCAGAGCAATTTCTGTACGGCCGCCGCAACGCCGGACGGGCCTGAACCAATCAGCGGACTGTTTTAATATCACGTGAGGAAGGAGATCATCACGATTCGCTGCCGTCGAGAAAACCGTGCCCGTTCAC
Organism: Notospermus geniculatus; assembly: GCA_002633025.1. Lineage (NCBI taxonomy): Eukaryota > Metazoa > Nemertea > Pilidiophora > Heteronemertea > Lineidae > Notospermus > Notospermus geniculatus. The sequence continues at coordinate 7,460 of NMRB01006558.1, forward strand.
CGGATCCTGTTGGAACGACAAGCCGCATTCCCGTTCCGGTGGCCGTAACCGTATGCCGGATGCCGGACCGCAAACCGTGCTCTGTATAAACGGGGCTTAAAGCTGCGTTTACCAGACATCCGGAATGCGGTATGGTGACGCGGAATCCCCGGCGGAACGATATGTTGTAAACGAAAATGCCCGCTTCCGCGTTCCGCAATCCGCATTCCGCATGTCAGCTAAACTTAGCTTAAGCCGTGATGCCTTGTGCCTTGTTTCTTTGCAAGGGCAAGTAAAAGACCCCATCCAAGTGAGGAACATGAGTGGCTTGAGATGGCCTCATCCGTACTTACCAGGGCCAATAACGCTGTGCTTCGGCCCTGATGGAAAAATCAAATACAATACAATAATACGATAAATACCAGATTAAGGTACAACGTCAGTTGGAGAAATTCCTGTTGAACCTTTTAATTGCCGTTTGAAAATGCTGATTGGGTAATTTTATTCTGTGTACTATTTTTATTGCACCCAATAAAGTGTATTAAATTGGCTTGAAGGGAATTGTACACCATATCCTTGACATTGATGGTACTTGCTGAATAATAGAAGTCTTATATGCAAGTAGTTTGTAATGTTATTGCCAGAACATAGAACGTGACAATGTGTATAACGACGCCACTCCGGGTAAAGCTCCACGTTGGCAAGTGTTATATCTGCCAGTGTTTCTGTAGGTCAATGTTTCCCCATTATTGGTGTTAAATCTGCCAGTGTTTCTGTGGGTGAGTGTGTCCCCTTATTGTTTGGGAAACGCTGGCAGATAGATCGACATGTTTCTCTGTGTGTCCTCTATTGTCAAGTCGCCGCTTATTCCGTCAGACAATAGGCGGGGAACACTCACAGATGGGGAACACTGGCAGATGTTACACCGGGATGCCGCACTGGTTAGTGAAACCTTAGTTGCTGTGCCGCCCTTCCAGGCGACATCCGCCTTCCCTGAACGGGACCCACAGGGTTTTCAATGTGGAAGTCACTTAGCCGAAAGGGTTAATCATGACGCCTTATCATACATTTGTTCAAAACATCATCATACAAATGTATGATGATGTCCAAGCTTGTTGTGGATTTCTGTCTAAAGAATGCAGCTAAAGGTTTGAACATCATCATACGTGTTGGATGCTATTCAAGCTTGTTGGGGAAACGGGCCAGACCGATCATACATTTGTCCATGAACATCATCATACAAATAATGCATGATGATGTTTTGAACAAATGTACATGTATGATCGTGTAGACGGGCCTTTAGACAGACTGCAATGACATGGTGGAGCTACGCAGACGCTGGTTTATGGCTTCACGGTCGCCAACACTTTCGGAATTCTTAGTTAACTGGCGTGTCCCTATACCGTGTAGCTCTATGTAATCGCAAATTTATCCTGTTTATTTTTCTGTGAGAATCATTCAGCGAAACTTTCGAACTATTTTGAAAGCGCCGGGGATGAACACCTCTTGAACTGTACAGTGAAACCACAACTTTGCCGCAATTGAAATTTCACACGCGCCGCTTTGTATACATGATTCAAAAGAAATGCGATTTGAAGTCTCGTGCAAAGAAGGGATTACTAAGCTTCGGCGTTGTCCGCACAACATGTGTGATCATCCTACTCGTTAACCGAATCAAAGGCGTCCATCAAGACTATTCGATTCTGAGAGGGTACGTCTGCCTCCCTGACTACGGAAATGACGTCATCTCGCGCATGCGCATTCCCCAAATCCCGCCTACGTAGGCGAATCATCGGGATACATAGAGCGGCAGTTCTGACATCTCGTCCTTTCGTCTTCGACGCCAGTCACACTCTCCGAGAAACCGAAAATTTCCAGGGATACCACTTTTCTTCATTTCGCGTGGACAACTTTCGTTACTGAAGAAAACTTGGAAAATGAATTTACTATGCAATAGCAGAGGTATGTTGATTCCTTTTATATTTCGCCTTTTGTAAGTCGCCATTCCACGTGAGATTTTTGTCGCACTTTTTGGCTCTCTATGGGGAACTCCAACCGTAGAAAACTGTGGACAGTCTTCGGTCTCAGCGTAAAGGTAGCTTCATACTTTGCGTTTTGCGTAAAGGTAGCTTCATACTTTGCGTTTTGCGTAAAGGTAGATTCATACTTTGCGTTTTGCGTAAAGGTAGATTCATACTTTGCGTTTTGCGTAAAGGTAGATTCATACTTTGCGTTTTGCGTAAAGGTACAATACTTGTTTGCGTTTTGCGCTTTGCGCTTGTCCGTTTCCTATGTGAGTGCATGGTAGAAAAAGTAATTTTTATTTTTGGTACCACACATAAACATAGGGAACGGACAAGCGCAAAACGGAGAAGTATGAATTAGCCTTTAATGCCCCCATCACACTGAGATAGTTCTCACTACGTTCTTGAAAAAAAAAGTTTTGCCGAACGGCTCAAACTGTGTGCGAACGGAGTGGACGTAGTGGCAACTTTTTACAGTCTTTTTACGAACTTCATGGACGGGAAGGGTGCTCCAGAACATCGAGGCATTATTTGGCCAAGGCTTTCACGTTCTAGCCCGTTTTACGATTTTTTAGGACGGGGCAGGACNTTACGATTTTTTAGGACGGGGCAGGACGTTTTGAGAACTACTTCAGTGTGACAGGCCCTTAAGGTACTGGCACACTGAGCTAGTTCTCAAAACGTCCTGTCCCGCCCTAAAAAAATTGTAAAACGAGCTAGAACGTGTACCCTTGGCCAAATAATGTCTCGAAGTGCTGGAGCACCCTTCCCGTCCGAGCCCGTCCATGAAGTTCGTAAAAAGACTGTAAAAAGTTGCCACTACGTCCACTCCGTTCGCACACAGTTTGAGCCCGTTCGACAAAATTTTCAAGAACGTACTGAGAACTAGTTCAGTGTGATGGGGGAATAAAGTCCAACGGAAACCAACAATTGCCCATTGAGAGCCAACTTGCACTCTAAAGTGTTTTTCACATTGAACTGGTCAAAGGTACTTAGTTGAACTCAGGAATGTGACCAGATCACATTTACCAAGAGGTAGTGGTGTTGCATAACACTGACTTGAAAACAGATTATAGCTCTTTCATGGTGTAAGCAAAGTTGTTCAGCCATGACACTGGCTGCCGAGGGTTGTGTAACATTATTATTTGTGATCATGCCATTACAGTTTAGTGACAAGAGGTCAGCCAAGTACCTTTGGCCAGTTCAATGTGAAAAACACTTTTGGAGAAAACTCTCACCTGGAGCAGCAGTACCACAGGTCCTACGGAAACTAATGTCACCTAT
>NMRB01006559.1:0-10746 GCA_002633025.1 Notospermus geniculatus
AGAATTTTCATGGGTGTATTGATTTGCACACACACCAGGCACAAATTGTGAGTACTTTCTAGGTGTTGAGCAGGCCTTGTGGACTAGGGGACTTATCCTCTCGCAAAACCCTGTTCGTTGGCCATCTCCTGATAGTAGGCCGACTCCTATGCACAGATGCATGCTGCTCAGTGTTATCGGTATGCATCTTACAGCCACGATCTGTCAAATGGCACAGCTCTCAGTTGGAACACGTGGATCTGATCTAATTTTAGTTACAAACATTGCGCAAAAAGCTGCGCAGTAGCGATGCGCAGGCAGGGTGCGCAGTGGCGTGGACAGGAATTCCTGTCAAAATGGCTGCCCCGTGCCTGTCTTTGTATAGCGGAACGTGAGCGCCAGCGGGAGTGCAGCGGCAAAGACGGGAACCAGTCTATCACTCCATCAATGAGCAAGCAGTGGTTGACGATAAAGGTTATCTCTCCAATTACCTGCAAACTTGCCAGTAGATGCATCAGCGCTTCCCCAAGCGTGCCATGACGTTTTGATGACTAGCATACTTATGAGGGTCAAGGCCATGGCCTACGAACTATAAATAGATGTATCCATATGGAATGCCAAATATGCCAAAATTACATACTACACTTGTCTTATAAGGCTTACTGGATATAGCATAATCATAAAAAGCATAACATAATCGGGAGTACTCATTATTTCCACGCCCACCATGACAGTGGCGCAGATACCTAGTTTCCTGTCGTTCCGCTAGGTGATTGGTTGTCAGAGTGACGCCAGCACCTCTTGAGTCTTACAATTCATCATGGCTGTGCCCATACTAGTAGTTTGCCGCTTCGATGATTGGAATCAAGACAGAAGCCGAGAGTTTTTTAATTGATATATGACAAGAGATTCAGTGAAATGAAACATGCACATGCATCAGGTCGAAGTCTAAATCAGTTAGCACTTAGATCAGTTGATCGAATTTATGAACCAAGGTCTGCCTCATCTTGGCATACGCAGAAATTGAATCATGAGTCATGCGGCGGGGGGGGGGGCTACTGTTTGTTCCATCATATTATTGCTTGACATAGCTGAATATGATGCCTCGCCGGTTGAACTCTGACAGCACTTCTATAAAGATATTTCCTTAACATTACCTACCTGATACAAAATGCACAGTGAGCAAACACGACACCCATGTAGGCCTAACGATCGTCATCTTCGACTTCGGGTTGGAACTTGGATGGCTTGCAACCACCGCGCTCTTTTGACGGAAATTCGTATTCATCTGGAATTCTATGCCATATTTCCCTTGGCAGCACGTGACTTTGCACCCGCTGACAATGCAAGTTTGCACCATTTATCAGGGTTTGGGGGAGTTTTTTGCAATATGATGAGACACCCAGTCAGCGATCAAACATGTCAAAACCAGCGTTCACTTCCGTGTTTACATTTTGAGTTTCCTACGAGTCGCTAAGCAACGTGGGGACGTGACTTTTTCATGACGCAAAATCCACAGTATGACGTCGCGACGGTTCGATCGATCGATGGCTCGCAGAGTCACCGCGTAGCAAACTCACCGGTGGCCCTGCACCTGGAAACGAGGTTCCATGAAAATTTTGTTGAAATGAGTTAATGGCATATTTGAAATAAGTAGGTCGCAATGTACATTTTGTGAAGATCACATCGATTTCGAAGCGACAGGTGTTGCAGAATACTCGTTCGAAGTTTGACTGTGTAATGCATTCTCCATTAAACTAAAACCCTTCTTTTGCTTTTTTCTCGAAATCGCCTCTGATACTGAACACTACTGTTATGGGGTCTTGCACAAGATGCGCTCCCTCTGCACGTGCCGTCTGCACCTCGCTCCCGTGTAAAAAACCATGATATCCAGGACACTTTTTGTACATCTCAACTGGGTATAACTTTGGGTACTAGGTTTAAGATTATGTTATGCTTTTTATGATTATGCTATATCCAGTAAGCCGTCTTATAAATAAGTAACCAGATAAATAGCAACTGTTATGATCCTTGAAGTTCATGATCTCTGTCTGTCAAGGTTGTTGTCAGTGAAGTTGATTTGATGTTTGAAAGTGAATTAAATTTGGAAGCTGACAGAAACAACAAAATTCAGCATTTTTTTTATTTCGGTAATATTTTTACCTTAGGCCCTCCCTGTACCTTTGTTTCGATATCAGTCAATCATTTATCCTCTCCAGGTAAATTTATCAATGTAGTGACGATGGCCCGGCGCCACCCCATCCTGAGATCTCAGGTCATTTACGGTCGTACCCTCCCTAATGCCCTGAGGAAATCCATCCCGTTTCGGTGGGGAAGACGGCTGTTCCCTCGTGTGTACTCGCCAATATTGGTAATTCACGAATAATCCATGCACTGCAGTGGGGGAACGCCACTTGATGTAACATACAAACACCGTGCATAGTGCCGCAACGTCTGCACACACATCTGGTGTTACGAGTTAACGGGCACCAGGCAAATAGAACTGTATCTCATTCCATAATTTATGCACGCTGTCGAATGACAGCTGCCCCAAACACATGAACTGGATCATACCTTCGTGTTTTGAACCTATTGATAGGTAGTCATTATGTACATAATCCATGAGAACCACTTTGACGCGAAGTTAATTCAGGAATAGTCAAAAATTCAGCGAGTTTGTCGGGGAATCGAAGTGCGATTTGTCCCATCTTCACAACACGAAGTGGAGGCCCAGCTCTAATGAATGACGTCATTGCATGAACGCGATGCTGATTGGGCGAAAGGATTTCTTTCGCCAGTTACCCCGCGAAATCGGGTGGATGTCCTCAGGGCATAGTGCGAGTGAGCGAGCGCGAAGCCCTGGGATTCTCAGGATGGCGCCACCCATGATGCCTTCATTTGGAGGAATAGTCATCTGAAGGAACTGATGGATGATACCAATGCCCGGGGAGAAGAAGACCATTTACTTGGAGACAGTGGCTATCCATGCCAACCTTACCTCATTGTGCCGTATGCTGCGCCACAAAACGAAAGACAACAGAGACTGAACAGTGCTCTATGTGCCACCAGGTATGGCACCTATCCAAGTAATTGCACAACACTGAGACTGTAAATAATACTTCTGCACGGGCATCTGCAGGCTAAATAATAATCTTTTACCTGATGTTCTTGATTGTACATGTACATGTATTTGACAATGAAATTTCATTTCATTTCCAGGGTCCGAATTGAACATGCCTTTGGTGTTCTCAAGAGGTGCTTTCACATTCTTCATGGCGAGATTAGGATGCAGCGAGACCGGGTGATTAAGATTATTTCGGCCTGCTTCGTACTGCACAACATTGCCAAAATGAGGGGAGAACGAGATCCTCCTGTTGATGATGATGACAGTGATGATAACGACAACGACAACGATACTTATGATGGTCCAAACTCGGGCAGCGTGTATAGGGACTATCTTGCCAACCACTATTTTGGCAACTGACTGTGGGACAATTATGCCATCATGCGGAAAAAGTGCGCAATTTGAATGGACTTTTCATTAGCTCACATTCTAAGCGACACTGATACCGGTACGACTCTTTTTGCCAGAGCGGGTCACATTAATTTGTCATTTGTTCTTATGGTACATTCATCCAGGTGAGCACAAGGTCCATGGACCATTTCTTTCATGGACACACACTCACTCACTCCAAAAAGTACCGAATCCTATTTCTTCACCTGCGATAGTCTTTTTATTTCCTTTTAACAACTGATCACAACAGGAGAAATTTATTTAGATGTGCAGTCATTTAATTATTAACAATATACGAATTTCCACAAACATTTTACATTTTCTTACCGCTAGGAATTTTTTCACGAAATAAAAAGCATTTTCACTGTAATTCTGTGCCCAATGATTACACAAGCTACAAAAAAATGGTCCATTTAGGACTTTAATATTACCTCTATGAATGAATCCTCAACAAACAGAGTTAAAACGTTGCGGGACCGCCCGAAATATATCAACAGATCTAAACAACATTCCTTTCGTACCTTTTTGTCGTATAATGTGAAAGGCTGCCCCGTCGTGTGCACGGATATCGAAGTATATATTTTCTGTACAATCCATTCGAGGGAAAAAGATTTGCGTTTCGTCAAATGAATCTCCAGGTGTAGACCTGATAAGGCAATGCAAGGGATCAGGATGTTTTCGAAAACAAATGGCGTTAAGAAGTGGAACACCAATCGCGCAGGGGAGACACGCACCCGACCATTGTATGAACCCCAATGTGGGCTTGCTTTTACCAAGCCAGTAGATATGTTTTATTTTGTGTGAGACTGGCTGGTATCCCCTCTGGGGCCCAAACATGACTAAATATACGTACTTCTGCACCTTGATAGAAGCAATTATACCATGACAAAAGCTATAAACAATGGCGGGAGGCAAAGCTTTACGATTGTGGAGTAAATAAGCTTGAGACATCTTTGTAATGTTATAGATTGTGGCTTTGGAAATTCGTTTTACACGACAATAGATGAGGAATATCGAGTCAAACCACTCACACATGAGCGTGTCAATTTTCGAACATACGTCTTCATCGGGTATAACAATGGTTCCAGAAAAAGTACCATTCTGTATATAGTACAAGCGATAAACTAACAAACCGACAGAATTCTTGACCGTTTGGAAAAAATATTTCCAGAAAACCGCATAACGACCTTTACCACGTATACCGTTTACAATGGGAACAGTGTATATGTTAGTGAGAATGAATTTTCTGCTCGCCCAGTGGTAAATAAACAGCTTAAAAACATGGGCCGTTTCGGAAACCTGAACTGCTACAAGATTTCCATTTAAGCGTTCGAAAAACCACGCATCGATCCCAGAAAGATTCAGTGGAGGCATAAAAGGTACTCGGGTCTTTAATCGGTACTCAATTCGGTTAGATTTCTACAACACAAAGCGTTGGTTAGATAGAACAGGAGAACAATAGCCTTGAGGAACTCCTTTAGGGGAACAATTTCATAAAAGTTGCATTGAGCACGATTCGATCAGTGACTTCGGCAAACGTAGCACATGAAATCTGGGCACTGTGCTGTTCCCTCAGCGTGTACTGACTTGTAATTGAATTGAATTACTTATGTATTTAAAGCGCCACGCTATGCAGAAACTTCTGTGAATTAAGTCTGCACAAAGGTGATAAGTAAGTACAAATCCATACTTTTACATTCACATCAAGCATGCAGGAGGTTGAGAGATGTAGACGGTCTCATTTCTTGGGGTCAACACTAGCCATGCCCAATTTTGAATTCATGAGCATAGAGAGAGGGTTGACCCAATGTTTGAGATTTTCAGGCTGTGTGATGGAAAAGCATGCATGGACAGCAATGGGAGACTTTTCTGCCGTTAGAGGCCTCTGTTAGCAGTCCTAGAACGTCACAAAATTTGACGTCAGAGACGTACGCCACGGCGCCACGTCATTATGGATGACGTTGATTGCGACAAGTTCGTATTTCGTATTTTATGCGAAACTCGAAATTTTGGGAAGTAGGAAATACGAACACGAACTCGATTTTCGTGTTCGGTTTTCGTAGTTCGTAAGGGTGCGAAACCTCCCTATTCTACGTTGGGTTTTTTAGTGTTCGGTCCGAATATGTCAAAATACTTACATTAACTTCATATTTTCGTAATGTAGAGTTAAGCCTACACTGAAGTTAATCGTTTGTGTTTCACTCTCAGTGGATGCAATGAATTAAAGCAAATGGCTCGCGGGGTTTGTTGACAGTTGTTTGTTGACATGCCCTCAAATCAAGCGCCGTTTTGAGAAAAAGGCGAAAGAAGGATTTTAGTTCAATGGGAAATGCATTAGACAGCAAAACTTCGCAGGCGTATTATGCAAAATCTGCCGCTTCAAAATCAATGTGAATTGCACAAAATGTACATTTTGACTGACTGAATTTGAAAACATCATTAACCCTTTTTAACAAATTTTTAATGGAACCTCGTCCCCAGTGTTTACGTTCGCATATTTGCACAGGTTTTGCATATGACTGGAGCACGCTTTGCCTGGATGCTAGATTCACTCTCTATGGGAGAGTGAATCTAGTGACCAAAAATGTAAACAAACCCCGCGAGTCATTTGCTTTAAGGATTATGAAGTGGATTTATCAAACCGCCCAGTGTTATGTAGGCCTATAAAGTGATTTCAACCGTCCAGAGTTATTTAGTTTCCATATTTCAAGCGTTAAACAAGTTCAGATTGTATTTTCCATATGTTGAAATAGATAATGTTCAATGTTTATCTACTCTCGCTTGTTACATTTTTCCGTCCCATCATTCTGTCACGTCACAGTGTCCCTTGTTTTCTTTTCATCCTCCAAGATAAGACCTTACTGCAGGGGCATATTTTTCTCTCATCACTCTCTGGGCAACAAGTGGGCATTCCTAAAAAGCATCAACAAATTCAGCTGTTACATTTATGGTTGATAGAATTTAGCAATATGTTGTGATGTCTACTGTAGTGTTTCTATCATTCCGTCCGTCACAGCTTGGTTTTTGTGGCATATACTTCTGAAAGAAGGTATGTCTTTTTTTTTTCAATAGTGTAAATATGTGTGCCCCTTGGGTCAAAGTCTTTGGTAAAAGTAACAAGTTCAGAATTAGGCAACAAGGGCTGATAGCAACTTAGATATGTCCCGTCACACGAGGCTACTTTCGTATTTGTGCCTACACTACTTAAAGGAGCAGGGTGGATCTCTAATGTGTTATTTGACTGCCGACGTAGACGGAGCCACCTAGCGGCAGCAAAACGAACCACAAAAATGCATTACAAAATGTACGTAGTAAATCGTGTCAATTCGCCGACAGCGTAGTTAGTCCCTGGGTTGGAGAGTGGCGTGGTGGCGCTGGCTGCCGAGAAAAAGTGGCAATACCGTGGTCCTTTAAGATGCGATAGGTAATAAGTTCCGTAACCCGGCGATAGGGGCACTGCATGTAGGCAACTCTCCGTCATAAGTGGCTACTGGAGGCGTGAAATAGCTATACGCATGAGCATTACTCATCGATTTCGGGGTGTTTGGAGCTACATGTAGGCACGGGGATTTCGCGGTTACACTACATAAAATCCCCGTGTCTTAAATAGCCCCGGCGTTGCCCCTTCAAGCTCGCTGGGGCTAATAAGCACGGGGATTTCAGACACGGGTCTATTTAGACTCGGCGTTTCATAGGTGTATCCGCAAAATCCCCGGGGTAAGCACGGGGATTTATGTAGTGTAACCACTGCTATGGTCGTTTTCGTCTTTCTGTGTGTATCACCCCCAGTGAGGGGGGGGGGGGTTATGTCTACTGAATGAGTTGGGTGAGAGTTGGGAAAGTAGACAGAGTGAATGCGGACCGAGGGGTTATTCGTGGGGACCGCGCATGAGGCCGCATTTGAGAAAGGATTATTTCCCTACTCCCCAGTCCTCTAGAGATCACATCGTGAGTCCATGATGTCGAGCCACCTTGGATACTTTGTTTATCCAAGGTGGTGTGACGTCATCGAGTCACGTGATACACACTTCCCCTCAGTGGGCGGATCGATCCTGGTGAGGTGATACGGCTATGGCCAGAGCTGATCATCCCAACTCGTTGGCTGAGAGTAACGAGTAGGGGGTGGGCCGGCTCGAAAAATCACCCGCCCCCTCCCGCCCTCTCAGCTAATACCGAAGGTCCTAACCTCAACTTGTATTATGTTATGTCCTATAATGTTGTTAAAAGGATCACATAGAGAAATTGAGGCTTTGTGACAAAATATCACAAAAATATCATGAAAATATCAATATAAAAAACGCTCATTTTTCAAAATTCTGAATTTTGGCTGAGAGTAACGAGAAGGGGGTGGGCCGGCTCGAAAAATCACCCGCCCCTCCCGCCCTCTCAGCTAATACCGAAGGTCCTAACCTCAACTTGTATTATGTTATGCCCTATAATGTTGTTAAAAGGATCACATAGAGAAAATGAGGGTTTGTGACAAAATGTCACAAAAATATCATGAAAATATTAATATAAAAAACGCTCATTTTTCAAAATTCTGAATTTTGAATTGAAAATCAGCTTAATATCATTCTCCAGTCAATCAATTTCTGTAAAGAAACTTTTTAAAAATCATTTCTCATTTTGCAGATATATCAGAATATCATCAGTTTTTATGAATTTAATATTTTGCAAAATTCAACAATTCACTCATCAACAGTCACTCATCATGATAACATAATAGTTCATACTGATTATTCGATCATTTTTCTTCAATAGACAGAGAAATTAACCAGATGAGATTACATGACCACTGAAAATAAGTACTCCCCGGCAGCTGGGAAAATATGGCGGCCATGATACGTCAGAGTCAATGAAAGTCATGACTCTGTACTTCAGAGTGGCTCTGTGATCAGTTAACTGGGATAAGCCCTCTTGGGCGGGTTTACTGTTAGGTTGCTGGCAAGAATGAAGTTGGTATCAATCCAGGAGTGAAGACCATGCAGCTTTGCCATGTCATCATAAGGTCTGTTGTTCGCTTTTCATTACTCTTGTACATGTACCTCCAATAGAGTTTCCGACCAGGCTTTCATTATGCGCTGGTTGCTTGGGCCAGGGAGAGATCAGAACTAAGAACCTCGCGGTGTGTTTCAAAAACCCGTGTCTGGCGAGGGGAAATTCACGTAGTGTGACCGCAAAATACCCGTGTTTTCGTTAGTTCTTGGCACGGCTACAAATGACGCTGGGATCGGTTGCGTGGTACACATGCGCGTCCAATACAGAAATGACTGAAGTGTCATAGACTGTACCCGATCCTAACAATTTTACATCGGACTTTTGTATATGTTGGGACAGGTGTGAAGGGAAAGAATGTCCCTGGGAAAAACTGTCCTGGGAACAAAAGATGCTATTGTTACATTCTAATCTCTGGCGATTGGTTTCTATACCCATGCCGCTTATTCCGTTATTCAACAATACTAGTGGACACTTTTTACAGGGGGACACTCTTTACTGCTACACCGGTCGTGCCTATCACGTTCGTGAATCTGATTGGCCGGTGCTGGCGCAGGTGATAAATATAGGAACTATTATGTTGATACATGTACCTTTCTATTTTTAACACCTTCGTGATTGGTGGATTTCTTGGGTCAAATGGAGGTCACCTTCTATCTGCATTCCGGTACGTCAGTATTGAGAATTGAATAAATTTACATAAAATTTCTAAGTGACGTCACTGGCAGAATTCCTCCAAAAATGGCGGCCAATACTGGTCCTACCAAACAAGCCACGACTGCAGCGTGCAGGTTGGCAGGATCAGGTACTAATCTAGAAGTGTCAATGCATTTAGCGCCTGTCGCCGGGCTACTTAACTACAGTGTAGTAGTGTGACCTGTCACCGGGCTTTTCGTACACACGGGTTTGACACGGGTTTGGAAAAACGCGGGTATTTTGAACAGGTGCGACCGTAGCTATAACAGGATAGTGGCTGGTATTCATAAAAGCTAGCAAATGCTTCAGTTATGTTGTGCATTTACATTTGACCTCGCTATGCAAATCTTAAGTAAAAGCATTTGCTAACTTTTATGAATACTGGCCACTGATTTGAACGTAGGTCTAATGTGAAAATTGTCAGCGTGGAGGTAGACGTGCAGCCTGGCTATCGATAGGTATGTGGTAAATTCTGCACATCACCGTTACACCCATCCTGAGAATCTCAGGTCATTTACGGTCGTACCCTCCCTTAATGCCCTGAGGACATCCAGCCGGTTTCGGTGGAGTAGAGGGACATTCCCTCATGTCTACATGTGTACTCGCCAATTGGTGTTCACGAATAACCCATGCAATGCAGTGGGGAAATGCCACTTGATGTCATAACCAAATATCGCGCGCAGTGCTACAACGTCTGCACATAGATCTGGTGTAACGAGTTACCGGATACCAGTCTCGTAGCATTGCACCTCATTCCATAACTTATGCACGCCGTCGACTGCCCGAAACACATGAACTGGATCATACTTCGTGTTTTGAACCCATTGGTGCGTACTCGTTATCTAGATAATGCGCGAGAATCATTTTGACGCGAAGTTTATTCAGGAACAATCAGAAATTCAGCGAGTTTGTCAGCGAATCGAGAAATTATTACAGCTGCCATTTTGGGAGTGACCAAGACGGGATAGAAGCTTCGCTGTGTGGCTGAATTCGGCGGAATTCAGTGATCCGCTGGTTCCCCAACGAAATGGCGTGGATGTCGCCAGGGTCTGAATCAAGCGCGAGAAGGGGAGCCGGTTGTGAAGACCCTTAGTGCGAGGATGCGTTAGACCTAGCATAAAGCTCCACTGCATAAAGTTACGACGGTTGAGCCTGGAATAGACTACTACTGACGCACACGACTAATGCATGCACAATAAAATGACCAAGGAAAACCCACCATTTTCTGATACATTCGGGCTCCCTGAAATTCTGAAGCCTCCCTTTTTTCCAGACACGTCCCCTTCTTTTTATTCAACTGACAAACACATGCTGTGCCGTCATGGAAAAAGGTAATTGTTGAACAGTCCTCAGGCAAACACATGGCGGCACAGAATCGGGAAGAACGTGTTCCTACGTGCTCGGAATCTGGTTTTAGGATAATCCAACTAAACACAACTTGTTCGAAATACTCTGCTATAAAACTACCTCGAACACGTTATTATTTCGATCCGGAATTATCACCGTCCGGAATGGGGTCGAAATTGGCTTTTTTGTAGAAAAGTGTTGACCCGAGTTAGTAT
>NMRB01006560.1:0-10736 GCA_002633025.1 Notospermus geniculatus
AATTCCAGTTTCACATCATAATCCCAGCCTCCCCAGAAACCCAGCATCTCTGGAAAACCTTCCCTTGTAACCCAGTTGAGAGTTAGGCCTTAAAGGTAGTTGTTTAATTCTGCAAAAATTTTCCAGGTCCTGTACCTAGGAATGCTTAGGCAGTGTTATGCATGTCTTTGAAGTCCATTCATTGATTGTGTAAAACCCCTGCTGCCACACCCTGGCTGGCTCTACATATGTACCCAGTGTAAGGAGGTTTCACTGTGCTTATTCAATCAAATTTCGTATTGATTTTGGATTAAACCATCCTATTACCAAATCCATTCTGTTGGTGTTGTTTTGTCTACATTTGTTCATGCATTGGTAACTTTGTATAGACTTTTCACAAATATTGCTATCCGTGGTGTAGGGATTATAAGCTTTATCGTCATTGGTGAGGACATGTTGTGAACTGTCCCATTGTGTTGTACATTTGTACTGATACCGTAAACCTGTTGGAAATCTAGAATCACTGTCGGACAGTCGTATTTCATTTCTGAATAACTACTACCTAGGATAAAGTCTTTGGAGTTGTCATTTCCTTCTGGTATAGTGTTTTTCAGATAGATCTGTCCAAAAGGTACTTGGCTGACCTCTTGTCACTAAACTGTAATGAGCTAAGGTTACACTTGTTGAAAATAAGCGTCCGTGTTTTTCCAGACCCGTGTCAAACCCGTGTGTAGGAAAATCCCGGCGAGAGGTCACACTACCTACTAGGCCTACATAGTACTTAAGTAGCCCGGCGACAGTTGCGCTGCATGCATTGACTCTTCGGTCATTTCTGTATTGGCACACATTGTTGAAGGTGCAAAAACGACGTCACTTAATGGCTGTGCCATCTGTAGCCTTGCGAAGAACTGACGCAAACACGGGTATTTCGAAAAGCATGGCGAGCTTGCCGTGTCTCAAAAACCCGTGTTTTTCAGACACGGGTTTCTCGAAGCCCGGCAATTCATAGGTGTTACCACAAAAAACCTGGGGATTTTATGTAGTTAGTGTAACCACAGCTATGGTGTGATCACAGAGAATGTTGCACAACCCTCGGCAGCAGGTGTCATGGCTGACTGGCTTTACCTGACACCGTGAAAGAGAGCTATTGATTGAAATAGCCAAGCTGTTTTCTGGTGTTCCTGAGGCATCTGTCTCATTCTATTGTCCTTTCCATTTCTCTTTACAGAACAAAAATGACACCAACACCAACAGAAGTCCGCCATCGGAATCCACACGACAACCTTATTTCTGATATCGACCACAGAGAACGTGAAGATCGAAAATTAGTAGGCATCGATGGGAATTGGTATGATGTCACAAAGTTCCTCCCCCATCATCCAGGGGGACCGATCCTTGAGCACTTCATTGGTCAGGATGCTACGGATATATTCCACGCCTACGGACACAAAGAGGGCACCGTCTTGAACCGCATGAAACCTGTGGGAACGTATAAAGTCCCAGTTCGTCACCCAGTAGATGCCGACTTCAAGAAATTGATTGAGGAACACAAAAAGAAGGGTTATTATGACACAGACTTTAGTTATTACATCGGGAAGGCTATATTCACATTCACACTTATGGTGTCGTTCTTTGTTTGTGTGTGTTGTTTTGAGTCATGGTGGATGCACCACTTGGGTGCCATTCTAATGACATTCTTTTGGCAACAGAGTGCCCTCGTCATGCATGACTTCATGCACACGCAGGTTTTCCGCAATCGCTTGAAAGATCGTTTCTTTGGTGTTCTCTTTGGGACATCCTGCTTTGGAATCAGCGCCCACTGGTGGAGAGATGAGCACATTCTTCATCACGGACTGACCAACACCGTCGATGCTGCGAAAAAGTGGGCCGACCCACAAATGTGGGAGCTATCTTGGGCACAGAATCCAAAACTGTTCCCGCTCTTCAAAGGTCGTCTTCAACACTTCTTGATCAAGATACAGCATATCACGTTCGTCCCAGCCGTCGTTCTGATCGGTCGGTACGAAATCATGTTGGATAGCTTTCGTCTAGAGCGGCGTTGGTATGAATGGGTTGGCTGGGCGATTCACTGGACCTGGATGATCACCCTACTCTCCCACCTCCCGACCTGGAGCGAGGTTGCCACGTTCTACTTCTTAGCGTCGACCTTCGAAGGCTGGCTTCATTTCCAACTCATTCTGAGCCACTACTGCAAGATGTTTGCCACGATAGAAGAAGTCCACTCGGACAGCTGGTACGCCCTACAGATTCTCTCAAACTTGAACATCAGGTCACCCTGGTGGCAAGATTGGTACTACGGCGGACTCAACTATCATATTGAACATCACCTGTTCCCGACCATGGGTAGGAAGTTTTTGCGCCGAGCTGGTGATGATGTTCAGCGTGTCTGTAAGAAACATGGTATAGATTACGATATGTCTTATTTCCATGAGGCCCTTGTCAAGACCCTGAAACACCTTAAAGTTGCTGGCACTCATTATGACCTGAACTTTGCTAGATAATTGTCTGAATGAATAGGCTATGACAAAAAACAACAGGGTTTACAAAAGGCTGTTTCGACACCCAAAAACTGGTCCAGAACGGATTGATTGACAAAGTCATGATGTAATATAATCCAGGCAGACTGGCTGAATGAGCTAAAAACTAGTTCAGGAGTTCCTGCAGTGTTGATATACAGATATTATCATACAATTTCCAACATTGCCGGTTCCTTGACCTCAGTTTTCATGTCCAGAAGACAAATTTCTGGAGCTGAAATTCCCTCCTCCAGGAGTTTCTGCTCCAGCAAGTGTCAGCCCTGGACTTGATTTTCTGTCAACCAATTTTCCTGACCTAGTTTGGCGGAGTGTTGCTTTCAGTTCCGGTGAATCCAGACAGAACCCTTGTAGCAAACCTGGTAGGAAATTGTTTAGCTCTGGACAACAAAAACAACTCCACAACCCCAAATCTTTCCCCTTTGTACATAAAGTGTAGAACCCAAATAACAAAGATGTAGTAAATGTCTGCTTTAGTTGGCGTTTGTAGTACTCACTTCTGAAATCCTGTGCATCCAATTTTTTGGACGCAAACAAATCTATTTTAATACACATCAGGCTACATATTCTTATTTGTTGGATAATGAGACTTTAACCCCCAAAAAATGCCCCTGGGTCAGTGGTTGGGTTACCGGGGCCCGTACCCCCTCCCTTTCCCTTTGACGGGCATCACCGATTGAAGAAAGATCACAGCCCCTTTCTTTCCAAGTGACTGAAGAACCTTGGTCTTTCACAATTACCGGTAACCTGTGCCGACCGAATCGAAACTCCGATACCACTAACAGTGCCTAACAGAGAGGTATGCAATGCCTTTTACCATTACAGAGTTTCTCTGTTAGGCCCTGTTAGTGCTATCGGAGTCTCGATTCGGTTGGCCCAGGCCTATATGAGATAAATGTTACTTTGAAGCAGGCCTCACATTTGTCGGGCGACGTGGGGTGAAAAATTGCCCAAAATAACTCCCAGGGACACAATTACTGGTAACCAGGTCTATATGAGATAAATGTTATTTTGAAGTTTTTCTGGTAAAAAGTACTGATTGGAGAAAAGAGGTGAAATGCATAGTGAACTCATAATCTAAGAAATAAAAGAAGTGTGGCCTTTATCGACATGTAGGGCATGATCATAAATGTATATTTGATAAATGTATCTGTATGTGATGATTTCAATCTGGTCTACACTCTGTTTTGCAATCTTGTGTTTTTGTCTGGGTGTCCGTTTGTCTGTCTGCAACTTCCTGTCATAAAACTACATGTACTTCCAGTACAAGTAGAACACTGGGGTATGTCCTAACATGGGTTGGTTGACCTGACTATTATCTCGTGAGCAACTCTCAGTGATTTTAGCATTTGTAATGAGTATATCACATGTTTCTTGGTAATAAGCAAGAAGTCAATCTCCAGAATTCACGAATTTTCGACCCCAACCGGGGTCTTTTTCAAGTGGAACTTTACAATCTGAAACTCTAGAAAAGACAGTCTTTTCTAGAGTTTCAGATTGTAAAGTTCCACTTGAAAAAGACCCCGGTTAGGGTCGAAAATTCGTGAATTCTGGAGATTGACTTCTTGCTTATTATCAGTTTGTGTGTCAATTTTGTGCTTTTCTGTATCTTGGACANATCTCAAATAAAGAGCAAAAAAGTTCAAGAGCATGAGACATCCATTGATATACTTCCTCATTAGTCACTGATACCTGTGTTTTCTAACGCATACATTTGACAATGAGAAATAATGCAGAAAATGCGGTATCTGAATGCAATGCAATTACATTGCTTGGTATTCCACGGTATTCCATGTAACAATGGGACCAACGAATCTCTTTGTTTTACTGGATATATTATGATAATCGTAACGATTTTGGCGTGGGAAGTTTCGGTACAACCCATATGGTGGGTCGGGCACTAGGCCAAAAGAACAAAAACCAGGTGCTTCTCTCGGGCTTTGTTGAATATTCTTTGGAGTGGTACGGTACATGTACAAGCCTGAAAATAAGTGGGTGGACAAGGACATTGTTCAGCACCAAACTGTCATTTGTCAGGCACTAGGTAGTTGCTGCCTGACATAATGTCAGGCACAAATTCCAAGTCTGTACATACATGTACAGTAGATAATCCAATACATGTCAGGCAGCAAATCCCAAGTGTCTGACACAAAACAGACTCTGCCTGCCACTTTGTCAGATGCCTATAAAAACACTATTTTCAGGCTTGGTGGTGTACCAAAAGATAGAGTGCAATTTATATGTGGTGAGAAATACAGTGGAACCTCTCTATTAAGGACACCTCTGGGACTGACAAATGTTGTCCTTAATTGAGAGGTGTCCTGATTACAGAGGTTCAAATGAATAGAAATGGTCAATTTGGGACTGAACTTTGGTGTCCTTAATAGAGAGGTGTCCTCCTGGCAGAGGTGTCCGTTAAGGGAGGTTCCACTGTACATGTATTGTATTCCACACAGATGTATCATGATCGCTCAATGGTGTAGCGATACCAGTGCAATCCATGTTTGGCTGTCCGTGTTTCATATTACAATGGAACCAGAGTACCTCCCTTTAATGGACACCCTGCCATGAGGATACCTCTCTATTAAGGGCACCAGAGTTCAATACAAATTGGTCATTTCTATATGCATTTTGACCTCTATATTCTATAATTAGAACGCCTGTAAGTTAAGGACAGCATCAGTCAGTCCAAGAGGTGTCCCTAATGAAGAGGTTCCATTTATATTGTTTTGTGCCTATGTTGTTATCTAATCATCTCCATCATGGCATTAGTTTGTTAATTTATATCATATCCAATCTGCATAGCGTCGTTGTTTTATTGTGTGCCATCTTCAGAATCAATACTGCCCCAGTACCAGTGTAACATCTGCCATTGTTTCCATATACAGTGTTTCCCTTATTGCTTGAGATTTGTTGGCAGATAAATCGACATGTTTCTCAGTGTGTCCCCTATTGTCAAGTCACAACTTATAGACCGTTCTCGAATTCGCAGATCTGCGCACTTCTGTCGAAATCTCAACCAGAACCACGATCTGAAACCGGCTGACGTGACGCCATGATTCAGCAATGGTTTAGTCTTGACGCAACGTCGTGGGGTTCTCTGCATTATGTCATTCAGTTTCAGACCGAGGTTGTGGTTGAGATTTCGGCGGAAGTGGGCAGATCTTTGTCGTTTACGTCAATCTGAGAACGGTCTATTCGATTAGACAATAGTAGGGAANGACATAAGCGAGGCTTTAGACATGTTAAAACAGCATTACAAATAGCCCGAGTCACTTTTTGGCATAGATTTCATACAAATCTCAAGTTTTGTATATCCAGCATGTGATTTGTATCATCGTGATAAAAAGCTATGTAAATTTCCGTTACAATGCTTCCTAATTATCTGTATAAAAAATGTAGAGGTTAGAAAATTCTCATTTCTTTGAAAATGATACAATGTTTTGCATGAAGTGTAAGTTAAAAAGAATGAGTTGAAGGTTGGCCACTGCTGTTGTTGTTCATTGTACTGGTAACCATTTTGTTGTGTTTGGAAATCTTGACAATCTGCATTTTTATGACCAAGGCCGCAAGGGGTAACCATATCGTGCCCAGGAAAATGACATCTCCAGGGCAAATACTCCCTCATTTATTCCTGAGCCACAAAAGATAAATATTCATACTCCTGCGACTTATGTATTCGAATGTTGATGTGCTTTTTCCCGAGATCAAGATAACACTTAAGCCTGATTATTGTGATGAGCTCATGTGCCCTGTTCATAGCATCAGTAACATATAACATGTACATGTATGAAGAGTTAAGACACACAATCTCGAAATATCAAGGGCTACGGTCACTTCGCCTTCAGACTAGACTCCACTCAGATCGTGAGGTAGATTGCAGTCCGAAGACGTAGCAATATGACTTCTTGATGGTTCAAGATGAGACACATAGACAGACAGTTATTGAAGCCAAATTTTGATTACCGGTATATCTGTCTACTAGCCTTTATACAAAGTGGCCAAATTTCTCACCAGTTGAGTTGAGTAGAGAGCTCTCATAATTACCTCAGTCTCAAATCAAAATGCATAATTGACAGTTAATCTGCAATTAATGGTTTGTCAGTGGACAATCTTGTTTTGATATTTTGATAATTACTAGTCTCTATGATGGTGACAGTTTCATGAGTGTTCCCAACTTTTGATGCCGTGAAACCAGCACAAGTCTATTTTCAATTCATGATAGTATGTTTATATCCTTACAAAAGCACGAAGCTTTACATAATGCACCATAGCAATGCCATTGCTATGGTGCAGATCAACAAGTTCATCTATTTTCTGACACTCATGAATATAGTTGACTTACAATGACAGCTGTTTAAGTCTACTCTCACAGAAATAACCAGAGCATGGTATTAGAATTTCTAAGCCTTGTAATGGTGACCTATCTATTTTCTTAAAACTGCTTAACATTGCTAGTTTTTCAGCAAATCTATTGTATTCTGTGAATCTTTTATTGTATCTCCTTTAGATGTGACCCCTTGCATAACAACATAAAACTGTTTGGGTTCGGAGATTGTTTGGACTACATTGTACTCGCAGGGTACTGAGGGGCGCCTTGTTTAACATAGGTCACTGAACCATCTTTTTTGAAGATGGGGATTTGGCCTAGTGGTTAAGGCGTGCTGCCCCTTAGTGCTGGCAATTGATGCCTAATTAATGCAAGGGTCTGTGGGTTCGAATCCGGTAGGAAGCTATTTGTTTCACCTTAGAAATCCATTTCTATCATAACGTTTATCATTCGTATTCTGTGAATCAGTGTCATTCGACACATTTGATGGGCATTGAGACCTATACTTTCTGCCGTCGCCTTGCACATACAGGCACTATCACTATTACATACCAAAAAAATTTGCTAGACGGGCATATGTGATGGGTTATCTCAGAATGTTCACCTAGAGATTTTGTGCGTCAGGTTTAAAACAGGTGTGACTTAACCTCAAACTGCTGAAATTGTGCATAGAAAACAGCACCCAAAGGGTGGATCCAGGATTTGGGAAGAGGGGGGCGCCCTATGCTAGGAACACAGAAATTTGCGTTCAATTCCAGAATTTCACGGTGGATTTTACAGATTTGTTGGCCAAAAGGGAGGCGCGCCCCCCCCCTCTGGATCCGCGCCTGCACCCAACTGATGTGTACAGTGGACCCCGTGCAAGGAGAACACCGAAGTTCCGTCCCTTATACTAAGTCACCCCTATTTAATATTTCAACCTCTGTAATGGGGACACCTCTCTGGAGGTGCCCACTTGGTGTCAGTGAGCCTTGTAATCTTTTTGTTGATATATTCTGTGATTTGATTTAAGGTGCCTTTTTCCAGCTGAAGAGATGTCAGGTAATGAAACTGCTGCATGTGTGAGTTTTCTGGTGCGAGTTGGCTCTCGATGGGCAACTCGCCCATAGAAAACTATGGGTAGTCATTTGTGTTATTGGTCTTTGCATCGTCCTATGGAAACCAACTACATGTATGTTGAACTGCCCATTGAGAGCCAACTCGCATGAGAAAAAACTCATGTGGAGCAGCGACGATCCCTGTGTTCTCTGCTGGCGTTATGGATACACTTTGTGTCCCTGACAGAGTTTCTGGTCATTTCATCCACCTTCGGATGATCCGCTGCTGTTGGCAAAAGATCACCAAAAAGCTCCCTTATTCAGAAAAGCTGATAAACAGGAAGTCGATTTTCCAGAATCTTAGCAAATTTTCGACCCCAACCGGGGTCTTCTTCAGGCTGGCACTTTTAAGTCGAGTTACCAGAAGTGTAATCAGAAAAGCTGGTGCCATGCTATACAAAATGCCCAATGGAGATCACTGACTATTTCCCTGTGCATTCAACTTGCTTTTGATGTAGAAAATTTCGTCTGGTGTTGTTGGCTGGAGAATCGACGATCGCGTGGCGATGTACCGTACCAGCACACGTTCTGCAGAATTTAGGACATTCCTTTGCAAAAGGATTATTACGATCTCACTTTCTTTGTGCTGTAGTTTTTAACCTGCATTTTATTTGTTGCCCGTTCGTTGCGGAGGCAAAGATGGTGTAGCAATAGAAGTTACAAATGATTTCTTCGCTTCCTGACAAATGTTAACCAAGAAATGATGGACTGGAAGTTTCGATGCAGGGGAAGGTGTTTTAGATAAATGGTAACCTGTAGCAACTGTATTTTGCTTTGGAGAACCTCCATTCAACAGCTAGGCTGCTAGATGTGAGCATGGTGTATATGACTAGATGTAGGTGTGTGATGTACCAAGATGGTGTTTTGAACACCTTTTACATGACGTTGCAAGCTTTTGTGCATTTTCGCAGTAATCATGAAAGGCAGGTAGATGTCTAGGACGAAACTCATCCCCAGACAAGAATTTCCCTTTGTACAAGTTTCTGGGTACATGTAAGAGTTGTCTGGGTGTATGAATCATCTAGGTACAAATAATTGTATTGGTACAAGTTATACATGGGTATAACACAAATTGTCAAGCAACAAATCATCCTCTACTGTACCTGTTGGCCCTTAAACAGGGGCGTAGCTGGCGGGGGGGGGGGGGGGCNGGGGGGGGAGGAGGGCAAATGCCCCCCCCCCCCCAGAGCAAAAAGGGATGAAGCAAATTTGTCCTCTAAAAGGACATTTTCCCTCTTCGAGCCAAGTTATTGTGGTGTCATATGTCGGGGAAAATGCATCTGCGAGGATGTAGATATTCAATTTTTTTCTGGGGGAGGACCCCAGACCACCCTCCGGACTCAGTCAGTTATGCCCCCCAAGGGCATAAAAGCTAGCTATGCCCCTGTTAAAAGCAGACTGTTGAGGGAGCTGATAAAATTTCTGAACATGTCTTCCGTCGAGGCTCAAAAGCTTGCAGTGACACATAGATGGTCTTCATGCATTGTTTCCTTGCTTAGGTTGTCCTTCCACTATCCTTTTGTGGTTAACACACTTGTTGTTACTTTTTCTTTAGGCTTGTATTTAAGATCAAGATTAATGTATCAACTTTTTTGTTAAGAAGGTATTTATCACACACAAATGATGACTTTGACTTACTTCTTGTTTTTTACCATATTGTGAAATAATTGGCTGTCCATATTCTTTTTCGCAGTTAGTCAGAAAATACTTCAACAACAGCACATCCTCTAAGGGTGGCAAAGACACTTGCCCAAGTTTTACAAGCAAGTTTCAAACCTAAAACCCTCAAACTATTAGCCAAAAACATTGGTAACTAGACCACTGTGACTGCTGTCATATATAGGTATCGTCATAAGCCTTTAATAAATTTTTGGTATCGTCGAATGAAACGGAATGCACACGTTTCAAAAATGGGGTGATTTTAAGCACATAACAAAAGCATTATTTTGTGGGTTTTGACATATTGGTTGAAGGCAGAACCTAACAGCATGTTCCAAACCCATGTTTTCTCATTTCTCTATGGCTCAGATCACCAAAGCATGGTATTTACTCAACCTTTTAGTCCTGTGTGTGTGTACCCATAGCGATCTTGCAAAAAAGGACCATAGATAGGAACTCAACCGTGCCAAATGTTCTCATTGCGCTCATGATATAATTATTGTCATGGAAGAACTAGTACATGTATTATATTGTAGGCCTACCATTTGAGAATGATATGAACTATTAACAAAACCAAACCAAGTCAGTCTGGAAGCTCTTATCATACGTTCATTCAACCCATTGTATTCTATTCCGTGGAACCTCCCTTAGCAGACACCTTTGCCGGGAGGACACCTCTCTCTTGAGGACACTGAAGTTCAGCCCCAGTTGATCATTTCTACACAAATTGACCTCAATTAAGGACAGCATTTGTTAGTCCTACATGTAAATGTGTCCTTGATAGAGAGGTTCATTGTATTCACCAGTTAGCGTTGGCTAAAATAGCCAACATCACAGGCACAGGCTGCTAAATGTAACCTTGTTCATTGTATTCACCAGTTAGCATTGGTTAAAATGGCCAACATCACAGACACAGGTGGCTAAATGTAACCTTGTTCATTGTATTCACCAGTTAGCATTGGCTAAAATAGCCAACATCACAGACACAGGCTGCTAAATGTAACCTCTTGTTCATTGTATTCACCAGTTAGGCCACGC
This sequence comes from Notospermus geniculatus, assembly GCA_002633025.1. NCBI lineage: Eukaryota > Metazoa > Nemertea > Pilidiophora > Heteronemertea > Lineidae > Notospermus > Notospermus geniculatus. The sequence continues at coordinate 10,659 of NMRB01006560.1, forward strand.
CAATTTCTTTTCTTGCATAGCGGGCAGGTCTGCCAGAAATGGAATGTAGGAGGGAGGAATAAAAATAAAAATAAAAGT
>NMRB01006564.1:0-10703 GCA_002633025.1 Notospermus geniculatus
ATCCCCCAGGCCTATTTTTATCTTGGCTCAGAGGGTCGCTTAAGACATTTTCATTTTGACTTTCTGGTCATTTTTGACAATGATATCTTGGAGCAGAATTGTTTTTTTTTATCATGGGCTTGTAGAGTGGGTTGAATTTTGTGTATATTCCAGGTTTCTCTATGAAAAGGCCATATGTTGACCACTTGCCTGCACGGACAAAACCTAATGAAGAAAATCATACTAAAACAAAAGAGCTAATTAGTCATTTATGTTATCAAAAGTAATGTCTATTGCCCTTCATTCATCCCTCCAAGTTTCAGAAACATAACTTGACAGGGATCCCAAATGGAGAATTTGATCTTAAACCCCCATGACCTTTTGTCATGGGCAAATTTTGAAATTTTTGAAAAATTTTCTGCGAGCCAGAGAATCACTGCGAACATAGACGACAGTGTACGAGGAGTTACGATTTTTTTCATACGTCCCTTGTCGCAGGTCAAAATTAGAACAGTAACTTACTTTTTGTTTCTCCGGCAGTATATTCGACACACCACTCATTCCCTGATGGACATTCTGTTGGCCCATCCGGATTCATAAAGCAATTCACATTGGTCCATGTGCCATCAACAAGTTGCTCCGATTTACACTGATGGCATCGGAGGGTTGAAACTGAAATAAGCAAAACAAGGTAGCCTTCAGTTTCTTTCTCGTTTACACAGCCTCAGTTAAAGGACCACTGTATTGCATCTTTCTGTCGACAGCCGGCGCCACCGGCACCATGCTCCAATACTGTAGTTAAGCCTTTCGCCCCAGTGTTGGAGAATGTATGATTACAGTCTCGGTCACCCAGCCGCTGGGGAGTCGAACAAGTTTGTGTAGCAGTACTGCGGAACGAAACGGCTGGCTGCGCGAGACTAGTTGCATGCGGTAGTTTACCAAGTCGTTAATAGAGGTCTCCCCCTTAACGCGGGTAGGTGTAACGCAGGATTGGGAAGCAATACTGTGGTCCTTTAAGTTAAGTGGCTGACAAACAAGGCTTTGCCTGCTAGTGCCCCAATCACACTGAGCTAGTTCTCAGTACGTTCTTGAAATTTTTGCCGAACGGGCTCAAACTGTCTGCGAACGGAGTGGACGTAGTGGCAACTTTTTACAGTCTTTTTACGAACTTCATGGACGGGAAGGGTGCTCCAGAACATCGAGGCATTATTTTGCCAAGGGTTACACGTTCTAGCCCGTTTTACGATTTTTTTTCCTAAAAAAATCGTACAACGGAAATAGAACGCGTAACCCTTGGCCAAATAATGCATCGATGTTCTGGAGCACCCTTCCCGTCCATGAAGTTCGTAAAAAGACTGCCACTACGTCCACTCCATTCGCACACAGTTTGAGCCCGTTCGGCCAAATTTTCAAGAACGTACTGAGAACTAGCTCAGTGTGATTGGGGCATTAAGGTACTGTCACACTGAAGTAGTTCACAAAACGTCCTGCCCCGACCTAAAAAAATCATAAAACGGGCTAGAACGTTGGCCTACATGTACAACGTTGGCCAAATAATGCCTCGAAGAGCTCCCTTCCCGTCCGAGCCTGTCCACTCCGTTCGCACACACTTTTGTGCTTTGGTCACAAATGGCCGAACAGAGTTTACTCAAAGAGCGGGAATAGTGCAAATCTACACAACAAAGAAGTAACTGGCGAGCGGTATGGAAACAAATTTCCCAAACAAGTTTTCTCTTTTTTGGACACATATATTTGAAAAATTTCTTTTGGATGTTATTGCCATATGTGCATTTTAGGGCAACACGATGATCGCCTTTTTGGATAGTTGGTCGGGAATATGAAATACATGTATTTCAAAAACTGTAAATCGAGCCTTTTTTGGCATTAAATAGTTTATACCAATTAAATGGAAAATACTTTCGTAAAAAACGGATCGTTAGGACCTGCAGGCATCAGGCCTGTATGTTACAGACTGTATGTGGGAAACTGATGTGTCGCATACCAAGCCTGCAAAATTGTTTGAAAACTCAAAATTTGACAATTTGTTATAAATTAATTACATGTAACTCCATCGTAATTTGTCAAAATAAACAATTCTTTCGCAGAACGGGAGCATAAAGGTTGTAGCTAAAACATTTTGTTGACATCAATTAGTTACTTTTTGTCATGAATATGTTAGGACGCTTGTTTTCAAAGAGCGTCAATAAAGTCGGCATACATGTAGCCCCCCGCCTTAATCTGCGTTGGTGCACACCGCCCATAATGATAAAAATGAATTGACCTTCCAAAGCTAAACAAGGAACAAACATGAGTAAAATCAACTGCAAAGGCAATGTACATGTATTTGCACTGTTATACATCAACAGTGCAAACTTGTAATACAACTATCCACAATACGGAGGTTTAGAAATCAAACGATATACGTAAACGTTAACGACAACGTTATTTTTGTACCGAAAATGCAATATAAAATCTGGTCAATGTGTAGTATGAAAAATAACGTTGTCGTAAAGTTTACGTTTATCGTTTGATTTCTAGACCTCCATAATATTAAAGCACAAAAAAACGACACAACAAATAAATAAATACATGTAAATCAAAGTCGTCCCTGATATTCGCAAATTTTCGACCCCACATGCACTTTCAAGTCACAGATCAATCCCAGATGTGCTGACTTCTGGGATTTTGACTTGAAATTCCATGAGGAATACCGCGTTGTGGGGTCAAAAATTTGCGAATATCGGAGACGACTATGATTTTTTTTATTTATTCACTTGTAGTACAACCTATAATTTGTGGCCTTGTGATGTCCACTCAGCAAAGATCCAGCCGTACGTTAGGAAGACATAGGTCCAGTATGCGGAAACATTCAAATTGCTACTTAGTTAATTGAGCCCAATGAAGGGAGTACATGTAAGAAATAAAAGTGGAAAATAAAAAGTGGGAAATTTTGGATTTTTGCGCGAATTTTCAATTTCTCAAATTGGGAGAATTTTTTTTCCCATTTTGAGAAATATCGCCGGATAAATCAGACAAAATGTCATGTCACTTCAAGAAAAATTTTCAAAATTGGAAAAATTTTCTCCCGATTTGAGAAATTAAAAATTCGCGCAAAATTCCAAAATTTCCCACTTCTTATTTTCCACTTTTATTTCTTACTCCCTTAATGGTCTTTGGAAAAAAACCTGTGCTTTCGGTTTCTTGGTAAAAAACCTTCGTTACCGTACTTTTAGAGGCTTATGAAAAAAAAACAACTAGAAAGATACATGTATATACATGTAGATAAAACTTACCAAATGACAATGCTGTTAAAAGGAAAATTCCTCTGATAATTGAATACCTATATTTGGAACGAGTCATCGTGAAGCACTATGAAAACTCCAATACAATGCAAAAGCGTCCAAACTGTCCGGAACAATGAACGAAGTAGTCGCCTGCCCTCGCTAATCCGAAAGGTTGTTACTTGGCTGATAAGACATTCTTAATGTTGATGTGAACGTAAATTCTGCAGGGCCAGAGACGGAGCTAAGGAGGTGTTATGGCAATTCTATTTGCCCAGGCAAAGAGAAATGTACCGTCGGCGATATTCTTTATATGAGGATGGGAGAATACATTTGTGACCATTGCCAATCAACATGGTCCAAGATAAAGTAATTTCTCAGTGTTGTTGCTGGACAGTGACTTTGGTCATGTGGGCGTGTTTAAAGCCATTCAGTAGCCTAACAATACAATGTCGTTTGTCATTAGAGGTTTGTCACACGAGGTGGCTGAGCGGGATTCAAAGAATCTCCACTATTGGTTTCAAGGCTACTACTCTCCATTCCACTTTCGAGTGGCGCGAGGTTTATCAACGATAGCTCCGCAATGGCTGGGTCAAACTTGACGAAACATACGTCAATCGATTCATCTTTCTTGCCGCTACAGCCATCATCGCTGTCATTTTCCCGAAAAACGTGACAGAAAAAAGTTCTTTCACCAATCACAGTTCGTGTTTACGACCGAAATGGCGGCCATTTTGAAATGACGCAATGCATCGCGCACGTGTAAACTGCACTGAACACCATGGCGAAATGAAATGGGTTTTGAGAAAGGGATCCGTTATGTCGGCCTTAAGCGAAAAATGAAGATAGCAGAAAGATACCGACAAGAAAGACAAGTCAATTGATGTGTGGTATGTCAGTTTTGACCCAGCCGTTGCGGAGATATCGGCTGAAAACCTCGCGACACTCGGATGTGGAATGAAGTGTAGACTGATAGGAGAAGGCCATGTGCATAAAATGAGAAAAAATCGTTCATGTCCTAATTTTTTCCAGGTTCTGGGACAAGATTGGTCTCTCATACCAGTTACCTATCATGGGCAGGTCACACCCGTTCTGGATTAAAAATTTAGGGCCGATTTCACAAAGGGCGTTTAAGACTTAGACGCCTGTAACTTTGTCAAATGCATGGTGGAAGTGCGTGCATTTAGTGAAGTTACACGCGTCTAAGTCTTAAGCACCCTTTATGAAATCGGCCCATTAAATTAAAGTTTAAAGTTTGGGTTTATAGTATGATATACATGTATAAACCCCAGTCTGTCCTGAAACCTTTCAGTAGAACTCAGACGAGCTGCCCATTCAGCGCTATATCAGAATTAATGTCGTCGGTTTTTATGAAAATGATATTTAGCAAAATTCGACAGTTTCCATATCCCCCCCGTCAACAGTCACTCATCATGATAACATAATAGCAAGAATATATAATATCAAACTAATTTTGAAATGAAAATTGGGGACTCTAAAAATCGTGTTTTTCTTGATATTTTGAAATTCTAATATTTTCATGATAATTTGCCACAAATCCTAAGTTTGGTATGTCATGAGTTAAGCAACATATTTTTGTGTATAGAAACGGCAATGTTATTGTTACCCATAAACGATATGATCATGGGCATCTCGGCAGAATAGGAAACATCACTGTCGGTTTACTTTTTAACAAGACTGTACACACATGTATTTCTTCTGTGTATGTGTGCGGGGGGGGGGGCAATAGGGCTGGTTGTATCAATCCATGACGTGTTAAATTCCCAGTACTGGCTGACCATCCCACAACCATTATCTCTCTGCAGTGGTCACACTGATTCATAAGATCACAGTCAAATGTGGCAGAGAATAATAAAGGAAGTGATAATGGCATCAATCCTTGCTTGGTTTTGCGAGTCATTACGGACATATCAACACATCTTGTTGACATGTGTTTGCGTGGTATGTCATCTAATCGGGTGCATGCCCTTTAGTTCTCCATTTTAAGAACATCACACCACATAAGGTCGAAACCTTACGCACAATTCTCAGAATCATGATTGGTAAGATTCACTAGCACTCACAAAACAAGCAGGCAAATAACGAGCTGCAAGAATGACGAAAGACCAATCAATTTGATCGTGTTTGCCCCACCCAGATTTCATCCAATAAGAGCTGTCAGTCGGTTGACCAACAGGTGTCACTACGGCCCAGCGAACCAGCCCCCGTTAGCACCGTGGAGAATCGTCAGCGCATTCGCCGAGTTTCTCAGGTGGCAGCACTGTGCTCCGAGTCGAACATGGCGGCTGTGTCACATATCGATGTCTGTGTTGGCGACTAAAACGCGAACGATGGATAGTTTCGGTCGAGGTGAGCGAGTTTAAGTAAATTCGAGGATGATCTAGTGATAATTGGCAATAGAACAAGCCGAAATATAGGTGCTGAAGGAGTGTTTTTTCTTTGTTTGAAGTGGAAATGTTCGTAGTGTAGGCCGGTTGTTTGATTGACCGCAGTTTCCACGGAGTGACACTTGAACTTTTCCACTTCAAATGTAAAATCGACTACGTCATTCCAATTAAGGAAGCTTTAGATTTATCGACGAAAAACTGGAGGTCATCCTCGGCATAGTCTAAGTGTGTATACCTTTCATCTTCGGTGCATTTGCTCCCCGCTTTGGAGTTGACATCTCCAACATTTGTGACACAGCCGCCATGTTCCGACTCGGATACCAGTGCTGCCACTTGAAAAACTCGGCGAATGCGCTGACGATTCTCCACGGTGGTTAGTGAGCCAGCCCAAGTTCGTGACAAGACTGCTCTCCATAAAAAATCAGGCGGCGGTTACCGGTATGACAAAAGATTGACTACTCCTTGGACCACAGCACACTATTCACTACATGTATTATACGGTGGCCCAAACATGCCATGTATATATTTTTATCCACATTAAAATATTCTGAACATATTTGTATTTTTCCTCTAATTTCCACCCGGGTGGAAAACATTTTCACCCGGGTGGAAAACATTCTCACCCAGGTGTAAAACATTCCCACCCGGGTGGAAAACATTTTCACCCGGGTGGAAAACATTTCCACCCGGGTGGAAAACATTTCCACCCGGGTGGAAAACATTTCCACCCNTACACCCGGGTGGAAATGTTTTACACCCGGGTGGAAATGTTTTCCACCCGGGTGGAAATGTTTTCCACCCGGGTGAAAATGTTTTCCACCCGGGTGAAAATGTTTTACACCCGGGTGGAAATGTTTTACACCCGGGTGAAAATGTTTTACACCCGGGTGAAAATGATTTCCACCCGGGTGAAAATGTTTTCCACCTGGGTGGAAATGTTTTCCACCCGGGTGGAAATGTTTTACACCTGGGTGGAAATGTTTTCCACCCGGGTGAGAATGTTTTCCACCCGGGTGGAAATGTTTTACACCCGGGTGAAAATGTTTTCCACCCGAGTGGAAATGTTTTACACCCGGGTGAGAATGTTTTACACCTGGGTGGAAATGTTTTCCACCCGGGTGAAAATGTTTTACACCCGGGTGGAAATGTTTTCCACCCGGGTGGAAATGTAAGAAAAAATACAATAATGTTCAGAATTTTGTAATGCGGATAAAAATATATGCATGGCATGTATGGGCCACCGTAGTATTATTCCCGAAGTAGTCAATCTTTAGTCTGGGCGATTAGAAACAAACAGTGGTGGCACGCACGCAGTAATTATGCTCTAAACATGACGAAGAATGTTTGTTTGTTAGGAACTGAATTTGAACTGAGTGATCCAACATGTCCGACGGCGGGTGCGTGGCCCACATAAGCAGTGCAGCCAGCGTTTCTGGAGCCATGTTCCCGAAGCCATCGTTAGGTTAACGATGTCGTTAAAACTGGGAAAATGCATAGCGTAACGACATCGTTAACCTAACGACGGCTTCGGGAACATGGGTCCTGGTCTTTCCACGTGTCAATCACCCAGACTAAAGATTGAATACTCCTTGGACCACAGCACACTATTCACTATTATTCCCGAAGTACATGTACATGTATTTCGCTGCCTTGTTGGCGAATCGGTGAATATCGTATTTTTTCGAAATCGAGGTTCAGGTATGGCACGCCAAAGTAGAATTTATTCAACCCTGTGAAATACACGTCAACATTTGAGAAATACATGTACATGTCAACACAACGAAATACCCGACAACAATTTTTCAAACGTGTCAACTTTCAAAAAACATTGACAACATTTTCAAACACATGTCAACACTGAAAATACGTCTATATTGTGAAAAAAAATCCTTCAAGATGTTGACAATTTTTTCGTTCAACATTCTTGAAAAAAATCTTTCAACATCTTGAACATTTTTTTTCAACATCTTGAAAAAAATCTTTCAACATCTTGAAAAAATTTGTTCAACATCTTGAAAAAAAAAATTCAAGATTTTTCAAGATCTTGAAAAATTTTTTTCAACATCTTGAAAAAAATCTTTCAACATCTTGAAAAAAATTTGTCAACATCTTGAAAAAATTTGTTCACGATCCACGTGACGAGTTGAAAAATTTCGTTCAACATTCACGTGACCTATGGGTGGTTATATCCGCAGAAAGTAAACATTGACACAACAGGGACACAGATCACAAAATCAGACGTGCTTTTAGAAAACAGGGTGGAATTTGATTGGATGTTGCTGCATGGTGATATCCCATCATGCCTCAGCACAAATTAAGATAAAAGGGGGCGCTGCGTTCGCTTTCGTGAAAATCGGTTTTTACTGTACTTGAGCCCTGTGGTTAATATTGTTTTGTAATTTCCTTCGCAGTGCATCAGTTCCAGGATGTATCTAGAAAATGTCTGGCGCAAAACTAAAATAATAGGTGGCGCTGCTGAGATATTAATACTTTCACGTTTTTGGTCATAAAATCTGATTGGGTTAACATATTGACCTAATTCTTGTACATTGTACAGGTACACATGTCTGTGCATCCGTACACATGTCTGTGCCGCATTAACTCCCTTCCTCTATTTTGTCAGTAAAATAGAGTGATGGTCTCGGCATGCTATCTTACTGACTGTCCTATTTCCTATTTGAAAGATTTTTTTCAAGATGTTGAAAATTGTTTTTCAAGATGTTGAACGATTTTTTTCACAAGATAGACGTATTTTCAGTGTTGACATGTGTTTGAAAATGTTGTCAATGTTTTTTGGAAGTTGACACATGTTTGAAAATTGTTGTCGGGTATTTCTCAAATGTTGACATGTTTTTCACAGGGTTGAATAAATTCCAATTTGGCGTGCCATAAGCCGCAGCTGGAAGCGAAACAGAGCGTCGGTTTACTAGTCCAGCCTCTGCGGTGAGGGAACCGGTGTGTCGTCTCTTCAGCTACCGCATAGTTTTGACTAGCAAGGGTCTTTATTGGTCAAAAAAACAAGTTCATCACATTTCTTTTGAATTCCGCTTTGGAGAGCTTACCGTACCCAGGTGCATGGATCTTCACTGAAAGAGAAACAATTTTTATTTATCTGCGTTTCGAATGAAAAAAAAATGCAATAAATTTGTTTCTGTGTCAGTCAGTGTAGGCAGCTTTTATTCCGTCATAACTTCCGTGATATTTGACCGATTTTATTCATTTTTATATCCCTTCAAAGCTCTTTTCAAGCTCTTTCGATTGACGCTCTTTTCGTTAAAATGGGGAACTTTCGTGCCGTCAGAGGCCGCTACGAGTTAGCGGTCCAAGAACGTCATGAAATTTGACGTCACAGGGCAGAAATGCATGCAACAACGTCGTCCATAATGACGTTGGCGCCGTGGCTCACGCATTTGACGTCAAATTCGTGACGTTCCTGGACCGCTAACAGGCGGCCTCTAACGGCAGGAAAGTTCCCCATTGGATAAAGTTGATTTTTTATGTCGCTTAGAGGTTTACTAGTATTCTTTTCATTGATATGCCGTTAATTAACAGCTAATTACTAATTAAGGAGCAACGATTTTTGCGGGAACTTTGCATTTTCTGATAGTTCTGATAAACTATAGACCTAAATCCAGTGGAGTTCTCTTGCCCCCAGAAAGTCGCCACGAACTCAAAAACTAATCCAGCTCGCAGAGATTTTGGCCTCACTGAAAAACGTTACACCGGCTCTCCGGACTCGATTCATTTCTTGCATACATGTCCGTTGGTGGTGCGGCGTAGATTTTCCGTTCCGCGGTCGGGTCGCCGCAGAAGTATGAACTGGCCTTTACATCTATCATCAAACAGTCGTGAGTCGATCGTGTTTGAGAAAGGCAATAGGGAGGTTTCGAAATCAAACGATAAACGTAAACGTTAACGACAACTTTATTTTTGTACCGAAAATGCAATGCAAAATCTGGGTAATGTGTGAAAAATAACGTTGTCGTAAAAGTTTGGTTTATCGTTTGATTTCGAAACCTCCCCATTGTAGGAGCCGATTCCGACCGATTATTGGAACCGGAGATTGTTCAGGGCAGAACAGTAACGACGAAGGAGATAGAAAAAAAAACTATTTTGTGCGGATAGATCGCTCGGAGAAGTCATCGTTTCCACGGCGAACATCGGTCTGTTGGGTTGTGCTTTGCACCCCCGGCTTTGCGTCATAGGATGACGTCAGCAATGTATTTTGCCCCCGGCTTTGCGTCATGGTGTTTACGTCAGCAATGGCGGACAATAGAGGGCCCCCGAAAGACCAACGCGAACGTCAAACACATCGTTCGACGCCACGAAGAGAGCACCGAACAAAAGGATAGACGTTCGCGTCGGCGTTTCGGGGGCTTTGAGAAAACTCTGTGTTGTTGACGTTACGTCCTGGAAACGACGAATAAGAGAATTAGGAGCAGTCAGCCGCGCATATTGCCAACAGATGGCAGCAAAGTTCTAGCGGACCAATGTACAGCAAAATCTACGTGATTGCTGCTCGATCAATAATGACGGGGTCCGCTATATGCATTGAATTGGGCCGTAGTGACACCTATTGGTCAACTCGCTGACAGCTCCCATAAGTTTTGGCAGGTCACCATTGAATACCTACGCCAGGGTAGAAACTGGTCTGTGCTTTCAACTGAAATAAAGAATCATGAGAACTGTTACCAAAATATCAAAGTTAATAGATACCGGTAAGGGGTTAACAAACCTTGGGCCAAGACGGTAAGCACATGAGCCAACTGTACAAATGCACTAGCCCCCGCCCCCTAGGCCGAGATTAATGTTTACCCTTTGTGAGCAGTCATGGCCGACTTTCGCAGGATGTCGATGATTGAAAGAATTAACTTCCAAATTCAAGTGCCGTGGGACGCAGCGATGACCCAAATATTACTGAGTCATTAGGTCATACATCCTTTTTAGCTCACTCGTGAGCTTTTACCATCCTGCGGTGTCCGTCGTCCGTCGTCGTCGTCGTCCGTCGTCGTCGGCGTCGTCCGTTAGCAGGGCA
>NMRB01006566.1:0-10698 GCA_002633025.1 Notospermus geniculatus
CAGATCAAGATGCCAGATCAGTACCAGACCAGGATACCCTGTCGAAGCAGATCAGAACCAGATCTGGGCCAGACAGACACTGCTAGCTGGGAAGGTTCTTCTGAAATAGTGCTCAAATTGCATTTCAGAGCATAGTTCCAAATTTTCTCTGCAGGAGGCCGCAGAGAATAATTTTGGGGCCTAAGGGTCAGGGGTTATTGTTCCAGGGAAGATTACGATTTAGTGTTTGGGGTAGCGTAGGGTTAGGTCTGGAGTGGAAATATTGCGGTGCGGTAGGCCTATCCTGTAAAAATGCAGTTACCAGCCTGTGCCTTATCAAAGCGTATATCACATTAAATTCTGAAAGGTCTTTATTGTCATATACATGTACATGTATATCATAAAAACATTTCAATCCCTATTTGAACCTGAAACAGATCAATATTCTCTTGATATTTTCGAGTCCCACATCATTGTTTTCAGGAAATTTTCGAATAAAGGGCAATTGTTTAGTCAGGTATTCACTAACTGTGTGCCACAGTGATTGCGGATTATAAACAAGAGAAGGACATCGGAGCGATGTCAATGGTTTCCGATGAAAAGTTTACAACTTAGAGCTAGTTAACTGTGGCCTTAACCTCTGACCTTGAGAAGTATTGCGTAACGGGAACAGGATCCCTGATATAAGCCTATCGGGGATGGTTAATTCAGGCTTCTAATTCGTTTTCTCCGGAAGTTCCACTGAGATCTGCGCTTTAGAACTGTTTGACCTTGACCTTGACCTCTGACCTTCAAGGTCATTGCGTAATCTGAACGCTCGTCCTTCATAACCTAGGGATTATAAATGAGGCCCATGAAGGGTGATTTCGGTCATAGGCTACTGATTGCCTGCTGAAAGGCATTGTGAACACCCATTTAAGCCCCATTTATAATTTTTAGTACAAGAAAAATCCTACGTGTACAACGGGCATTAGGGTGTTAGGGTTATAGCTGAGTGGAAATATATTGGGTGCCCGGGTAGTACGCCTACCCGTAGCGCCTGTGCCTTATCAAAAAGTATATTTCACTAAATTCTGAAAGGTCTTTACTGTCATAAAAACATTTCGATCCCTATTGAACCTGAAAAGTTCAATATTCTCTTGATATTTTCAAGTCCCACACCATTGTTTTGAGGAATTTTTCCAATAAAGGCAAATTGTTTATTCACTATTCGCTAACTGTGTGCCGCAGTGATTGCTGAAATAAACCACAAAAAATACGCCCGTTTTACGTTTTTTTATGACGGTGTGACGTTTTGAGAACTAATTCAGTGTGACAGGCCTTATACCCCCATCACACTGAGCTAGTTCTCAGTACGTTCTTGAAAATTTTGCCGAACGGGCTCAAACTGTGTGCGAACGGAGTGGACGTAACGTTCTAGCCCGTTTTACGATTTTTTTAGGACGGGGCAGGACGTTTTGAGAACGACTTCAGTGTGATGGGGGTATTATACCCCAATCACACTAAGATAGTTCTCAGTACGTTCTTGAAAATTTTGCCGAACGGGCTCAAACTGTTTGCGAACGGAGTGGACGTAGTGGCAACTTTTTACAGTCTTTTTACGAACTTCATGGACGAGAAGAATGCTCCAGAACATCGAGGCATTATTTGGCCAAGGGTTACGCGTTCTAGCCCGTTCTACGATTTTTTTAGGACGGGGCAGGACGTTTTGAGAACTACTTCAGTGTGACAGGCCCTAAAAAAGATCATTTTTCCCATTCTAATTTCGTATTGTCACCAGCAAATCGATAGTTCCAAGGCCAATATCGATTCACCATTGTTTCTTGGAAATGAACAAAACAGTTCAATTGTCGGTCACGTCAGATATTCGCTATAAACAATGTGGTTGAGCGATTCAGTCGGGAGAAAGCCAAGTTTCATCCAATTCTGCAGATTGGCACGCACTTAATTGAAATACTAGTAGCAAGAAAGGCGTTCTCACCATGCGACATTGTGCAGTTGGGATGAAAGAAAGTCGTCGATTGGTTTGCTGACAAGATTGCCCTGATCATGCTGAATATGGACTTGGCCCAAGTATTCCTCACTGACGAAATAATATCTGTGGATGACAACACCGTAGCTTTTGTGGTAGGCGATGATCAAAGTTACAAAGGACTAGGCCTATACTACCGAGCAACTGATTCCAGCAACGCTTTCTATAAGTTGAAGTTGCATGTATCAATTCATGTATCAATTCACGGAGATTATGAAAACATCCCATTCAAATTACTCTCAAATTGAGTGGCCGGAAATATGAATTACCCAAGTCACGTGTTTGATGAAAGTACCCTACATACATGGTCCTCGCTATTTTGTAAAGTAAGGTGTCGCATTATTAAAAATTTGGCAAAATGGCCGCCTCCATGGCTGTTTTTATTACATTACAGGTTTCGATTTCGACACTCTCATTCTTCACATTCCATCCCGACGCAGTGGTTTTCGTTCATGAGACGCACTACGAACACATCGCTTTAACCTTGGTCACCAATCAGACCAGGCGTTTATGAATGCACGGAGTTGATCGTTGTCTCGTAAGGAATAAATCTTAGAAGGTCTTACATGTACACTGTATATGATCAATTAAGTATCCGTTGCACCAGCTCCCATGAAGCACTTCTTTAAAACAATGTGACCCAATCAAACAATGTGACCCAGTCACAATATCAAAGTGCCAATGTCGATGCCATGATGCGACTCCTTTGCCGATTGGATTCGGAATTTGTACGATGCCGCCACCACGGACATTGGATGTCTATTGGGTTTGGGGAGACATTCAAAACATGGCGGACGGGCGTTTGAAACATGGCGGATGGTGACTTGTTTGACATTTACGCCGCGCAACGGCGCGGCTTATTTTTTAAAACCTCCCGTGCGCTGATTTTAACGATCTAGTTCAGCTTCAATTCGAGAGAGGGACAAACGTACCAAGCTTAATTCATACTTCTCCGCATTGTACTGAACTTACGCAACGTGCAAGAGAAGTATGAATTGAGCTTGAGGTTGGAAGAATCTTACATCCACAGTTTTCTATGGCCCTTGGGCTCCACTGAAGAGGAAAATGCAGACGTTGCGCAGGCGTCTTCAGTGTTCCAGTCGCCAATAATTTCCGAAATGATCGAGGCCTAAATGCGTCATTCTTCGAAAAATGTTGCCAAAGGGCGCCAATATTCGGATTTTATGTGTGTTTTTTAAATTTGAGCCTCATGTGTTAGAAGGGAGTTGGACAGCAATGCCAACGTGGAAAACAAATACTTTACTTTCGTCTGTCTAAGGTCCCTTCATTAAACACCAATTCTTTATGTATGCACTGGCCAAGGTAAAGTCCTTTCAATATGACTGGCTGGCACCATGGCCATTGGTCATTTTTGTTGAATAGAATACGTATCCTTTGTATAATTATTCCAGGAGGCTAGACCTCTACTGGCATGAATATGTGGAAGGGACCTTAGACAGACGAAGGTAAAGTATGTGATAATGATAACAAGCACGAGATGATTACCCGTAGAACGACAGAAGTCAAAAGCATACTCATTGAGTATTTTCAGACGGTTGTGCTGGATTGGGGCATTTTGCGACCAGATATAAAACAGCATATAAACGTCAATTCATTTCTTGTCTGTGCTACACTTTGTTGTCAGCTGAAATGTACCACCTTTGCTGTAGTACCAGATAAAATTGCTATTTCCTGTCAGATGAGTAAAAAGAGAGGAACGTGCATGGAGAAAACGGAGGCGTTTGAATCCCGAGGAGCCCGGATGTACCAAAAAAAGGTTGTAAATATACTCGATTGTCCGCTTAGTTAAAAACCTGTCAGCATGCTTATGTGATTGTATGTAAAATTCCCCCAAAGTAAGTCCCAAAAGGTAATAATAATCTCCAAATGAAATATCCCCAAAGGCAGAAATTGCCAGAGAGGAAAAATCCCCCGATTGAGAAGGTAGGTAAAAATCCCCAATTGAAGTAGTTAAAAATTTCCAAAGATGAAAGTTCCTAATTTGGATGGTAGCTGCAAATATTTGATACCAAATACCAGAAACAGACCTCTCCAGGTGCCATCAGTCAGTTGAGTGACCAATAGGAGTCAGCATACGGTCCGATTAAATGCCTACACTGTTAGAAATTATTAAATTTACAGTAGTAATTCTGCAGTAATTTTACAGAAAATCTGTGCAGCAGAGTCCCCAGCACTTTCTGTAAATTTACATAATTTTTTAATGGTATGATTCATGTTTTCCTGTATTGGTTGGACTCCATTGGACATCCAATAATGATGCCTTCTGAGGGCAGTATGAAAATATAATTTGGTCAGCCTCCAGTCAAATCTCTGTTGACATTTATTTAAGTTTGTAATTTTACAGATCAGGTCTGTAATTTTACAGAACCGTCCTGGGGACTCTGCTGCACAGATTTTCTGTAAAATCTTCTGTTATTTCTAACAGTGTAGCGGAACCATCATTGTTGACTGAGCACCAAAGCCAGGAATCCACCATTGATTTTCAAGCTGATTTTGCGTTGCGACTTGCTTTGCAACTGGATTGCGTTCCAACTGGGCATTCGATCGCCGTAGTGGACTCGCTTGACGTGATTTCCACCAATGGCGAAGATGTGACCAATTTCAGTCGGCGGCCGGTATCAGTTCCTTGCGATCGTATTCAATCGCAGTTACCAGGTTGCAAAGCAAGTCGCATCAGCCCGCAGAAAATCAGCAGTGGATTCCTAGCTTCAGGAGAATCGTCTACTGTATTGCTGCCGTCTTTTGGTGATAAGCGCGGCTGACTGCTCCTATTGCTATGTTTCAAATATATTTTTTCTCATTTGCCCCAAAATGTAGTTTGCGATTTTTCCCTATGTACCTTTTGATATTGCAATGTTGGGGCTGTATGCTTGTAATTCCAAAAGTTCGGTCTTTGTAGGGTGTACGGTTATCCAATATTTGGTGTTTTGTTATGTATCTCTAGGAAAATAATATTCTTTCCTACCGTCTCATGAAACGTATTCCATTTGTCCCGCCGATTGCTACTAGCAGAATAAAATATCCTCCATTTGTAAATTTTCACATCGTCGCAAACGGAAAACTATCTGTTATGGTCAATTATAACGAACTACCCTATGGTTATGACAGGGTAATCGTGTACAGACCTACACCTAGGTATAATGTTGACCGTTTTGAGATAGAATACAATTGCTCGTATTATTATAAAAAGACGGACCACCTATCCAACCGGCGTACTTTACATAGAGTTTCAACGTACTACTTTTTGCTATATTGGAAAGTTTCGAAACAAGTGTGTTCCTTCAAAGAGGGAAAACTATTTGATTTTTCAGTTGGAAAATTCACAGGTCATATTCTTCCCCCGAGAGATGTTTTAGATCGCAGGTGTGGTGCATTTTGCCCCTTTTTAGATAATCGAGAGTACGCCTATTTCATTGACAGGCATATATTTGCTGTTTACTGCCATCTTGCAAATCCAAACTTCATTGTCATTTACGTTACCCACTTTATGAATAAAAAGTCGAGTGGATTGATAGTGACCTTCTTTCCTAGAAAAACGTTGAGTTTGGAAGGAATCAACTTTCGACACTTTCCCTTCGCTCCCATTTATGAAAGGTCTGAAATTTTGCTGTGTTTTTTCAGGCAGTATATCACTTTTGTGAGTTGGCATCATACACAAAATCAAACGTTAATCAAAGCCAAACAACAAACATTTTCTCTCCCAACCAATTATACGTTTTTGTTTAATTATTTTGGGCCACAGCTACATGTATTATTACGCTTTTGGGATTGTCATCCATCGCCAATACGATTAGGGATGTTTAAAGTGGAATCCTGTTTTCCCAAGACCCCTTTACATCCTGCAGTCGATTTGGTGAGGCAGGCAGTCATCCAAATATACGGAA
This sequence comes from Notospermus geniculatus, assembly GCA_002633025.1. NCBI lineage: Eukaryota > Metazoa > Nemertea > Pilidiophora > Heteronemertea > Lineidae > Notospermus > Notospermus geniculatus. Next base: position 5,917 of record NMRB01006566.1, read on the forward strand.
AGATAGACGATTTTGACAGACCAACTCGTGGATATACCAATCGTCATAAATTCTTCCTTCAAGATAATCATGGTGTGTTGTTACATATTCATCAGCCGAGAGTCATTGGGGGCGATTCTGGGCGTGACTGGGTGAATTTGTATCGACGATTTTTTTGAGATTTGATCAACGTTGTTGCTCTCGGGTTCGTCTTCACACTATCACGGGCAATGGTTATTTCAGACGGTCAGCACTTGAATTTAGAACGTCGAGGTTTTATCATATTTTTTTATATGCAAAAATGTTTTTCATATTTTTTGCGTTCATGAAAAATTATCATTGCATATAAATATAAAATGATTGAAAAAAGCAACAATCCGCCAGCCACCAGCAACATTTATCTGCGACATTAGTGCTTTCCATTTCTCTTTTATCTCAACGAGGAACCTGCAGAACTACCGCTGGGTGGCGCTGTGGGTCTATATATCCTTTTTCGACGTCCTGTCCGTCACACAACATCATTGCATTGCTTTGCTCTGTTTTGACGTTGGCCGCACCACCCGGAGCGCCGACCTGCCTTCGGGATAAAAAGTTGGGCGTGTGCTTCATCAGTGGAAATTTGCCGCCAAATGTTCTGCACGTCCCTCCCATCTTGTCCAAACAGGGCCATCGACTGCATCTTGAGCCTGTCCCGATCATGTCGTCTTTTGCGTTAACTCATAAATTATAAATGAATCTGACCCCTATACTTGACCCCGCCTCCGTCCAAGCCAATCAAAACTCGTGAAACAAATCGGCGTTCGGTACTTTCTCTTCTCTTCCCGCACACATTTGTAACACGGATTTTGATTGGCACATCGATTAGCCTTCGCACGCCGATGATTGGCTGAGGCTCTGAGCTCCTCGGAAGCGGGAAATGTGATGGATTCAATCTAGGCTAGTCAGGCCAGATAGACTGGTGAGAATCAGATTGTCCCTCCGCATTCGTACCTGGACATAACTCTGCATAAAGGAAGTAATTCGCAGATGAGCTACAGTTGATCATTGTTAATTCTAGACATGTCTTCGTAGGATAAAAGCAGATTTAACTATAGGTTAACCAACACTGGTAAATTTCGGCCACCTATTGTTGAGAAGGCCGGAATGTTCATTTTTGATTGGAAGAGCGGCTGGATTTTCGTTGTTTACTCGCAGGCCACCTCGCCGTTCTGCATTGTTAAAGTGTACCATCAGCACAGAAGGAAGGACTATATTATTCTCTATAAGAAACAGGTCTTTCTTCGCCACAAGGCGTTTCCCTCTGTTTATAAACAGTACATGTTTTTTTCCAAGGATACACGAATTATACTTTTAAATGTTGTTCTTGGTACTTTTTCGGGAAGAGTGGTCATCCCGAAAACAGATATTTGCCAGCGAATGCAACTGCAGTATTACTTATCAATTGGACTGGGAAAGCTCCTTCTCTCTTGTAAGATGTCTAGGCGAAATGTACACACAATCTACGACATGAAAGAATCGAGTAACAAATCGAACGATTTCGACCTTATTCTCTTAAATGGTGTTCGTGTAATTGTAAGAGGAACACTCTTCCGGCCAATAGGAAAGGAAGTACACTACGTCGCTGAGTATTCTGGACACGTGTATTTATTCTCCCATGTGGAAAAATTCTTATATGAACCAGTAAAATATCGTGTCAAGCTTACTGAACGTATTCGATGTCGTCATTTTTTACTTAAATTTGACCTCTGCTCTGGGATATTCTTCCTGGTAGGCGCGCCCTTTCCTTGTGCTCTTGCAATGGAGCAAATCCCTGATCCCCAAAACGGTCTCGTAAGACAAGGATCCGGTATGTTCACATTTCACGAATCATTGACGTATTTTCATCCTGAAACCTATGATACTAATGAACGACATTTCGAGTTCAGTCCAAATGACGGCTCGTTGATGCACTTTGTTCCAAGGAAAACACGTGAAGGGAAAACGAGTATCGTCCGAGTTGAGATGTACACGGCAGAACAGTGAGAGTCCTCCTCCCGGGTCCTCTCATTCTCGGGGGAAAATCTCATTCTGAACATGATAAACTATTATACAGATCCAAGCAGATCACCCCCCCCCCTCCCGGCAAATACTGAATAGGCCTACAGCGAAAGTTGTTTCCCATGTGGGAACGAGATTAGTGTATTCAAATAGTTATCTTCCTCGGAGGACAGCTGAGAAAATGACGACCTTCGCAGTCATTGGTCAAAATGCCAATAGGAAGGTTGAGATCAGCGAATTATTCCCGATCCTTATACGTATACGGATAAAATTCTGTACAACGAGGACACATTTTGTGTACATTTCGATCTGTATATGTAAAAGGATCCGTGATAAGTCGCTGATCTCAACCTCCCTAAATGTTAAAGGCCCGTATTCTACAAGCCTCCTTAACTCTAAGGTCAACTTTAAGCTTTTGTATTCTGTCCTGCAGACAATAGCTAAAGGTAAACCTTAGACTTGGGAAGCTTCCGGGGGCAGAAGCTTCTTGAGTACGACCCCATATTTACACCAAATTAAGCAAGTGCAGACATGGCAGATAGACATTTGCAGAAGAGAATATTGACAGTAAATGGGTGTGAGAAATCCGCGAACTGTAATATCCATCGCCTGAGTCAAATTAGCACTGTCTTCCCGACATCAGTAAGAACAGTAGGCCTAGGTAGACAGGGCAGTAGACTTGTAAGCCTGAAGAGTGGAAGCCTATTTCATACAACAAATACAAGACCAAGCTGTCATTAAGTAGGCCATGTTGCATCTAAAAGATAAATTTCTTTCGGCATTGGACGGATACTGCATAGAAGTTACTTCACACAATGATAGACTATCTTCACAAAACAAGATAATTTGCTGGTAGTACCCCCCCCCCCCCATCCATGAAGACAAGTGAAAAAAAATACTTGAAATTTTTTAAACATCCCATGCTCTCATCGATTTCTGCTCAGTTGCGGGGCAAGAAAGAAATAAAAATTTTTCCCTAAGGGTTGGGTCAGGGTTTGTTCCAGGAACGGTTACGGTTTAGGGTAGCGTTAGGGTTGTTAGGGTTAGGTCTGGTGTGTGGGGGCCGTATGCTGTAAAACTGCAGTCCCACACCATTGTTCAGAATAAAGGGCAATTTTTTGCTCAGGTATTCACTAACTGTGTGCCGCAGCGATTGCAGAAATAAATAACAAAAGTACGCAACATGATGTTGGTTGATATTTTGGTTATTGTTATTCATAAAAAGATGATTATTTCTCATTCTAATTTCGTATTGTCACCAGCAAATCGATAGTTCCAAGGCCAATATCGATTCACCATTGTTCATTGGAAATTTTCAAAAGATGTCAATTGTTGGTCACGACAAATACTCACTAATAATGTGCGGTAGAGCGATTCAGTCGGGAGACAGCCAAGTTTCTAAAAGCAAGATCCATCCAATTCTGCAGATTGGAACACACTTAATTAAAATAACAAGAAAGGCGTTCTCAGCAGCATGCGACATTGTGCAGTTGGGATGACAGAAACGCGTCGATTGGTTTGATGACAAGATTGCCCTGATCATGCTGAATATGGACTTGGCCCAAGTATTCCTTACTGACGAAATAATATCTGTGGATGACAACACCGTAGCTTTTGTGGTAGGCGATGATCAAAGTTGTCAAGGACTATACTACCGAGCAACTGATTCCAGCAACGCTTTCTTTAAGTTGAAGTTGCTTGTATCAATTCACGGAGATTATGAAAACATCCCACATTACTCTCAAATTAAGTGGCCGGAAATATGAATTCCCCAAGTCACGTGTTTGATGAAAGCATACATGGTCCTGGCTAAGTAAGTTGTCGCATTATTATTTAAAATTTGGCAAAATGGCCGCCTCCATGGCTGTTTTTCTTACATTACAGGTTTCGATTTGGACACTCTCATTCCATCCTGACGCAGTGGTTTTCGTTCATGAGACGCACTACGAACACATCGCTTTAACCTTGGTCACGAACCAGGTATTCATGAATGCACGAAATTTATTTTTTTGTGATCGTTATCTCGTAAGGAATAAATTTTTAGAAGGTCTTATATGATCAATTCAGTATCCGTTGCACCAGCGCCCATGAAGCACTTCTTCACAACAATGTGACCCAATCACAATATCAAAGTGCGAATTTCTCAATTCGAGAGTGGGACAAACGTACTAAGCTCAATTGATACTTCTCCACATTGCACTGAACGTACCAAAATGCAAGGGAAGTATGAATTGAGCTTCAAGGCGGAAGAATCTTATTTCCGCATTTCTTGATGGTCGTTGGGATTCACTGAAGATGAATGTGCAGACGTTGCGCACAGGTCTATAGTAGTCCAGTCGCCGATATTTCAGACGTCATCGAGGCCTAAATGCGTCATTCTTCGAAAATGTTTCCAATTTAAGGACACCAATATTCGCATTTTATGTGTTCTTTTTATTTGAACATCATGTGTTAGAAAGGTGTTGGACATCAATGCCAACGTGGAAAATAAAAATGTGCTACATCATAAACTAATAAAAGAAACTATAAACGTCTCACTGGTGATTTCAATATTCCCCGACTTGTCCTCTTCTAGCCCTCATAACTTTGTTCGTATTCGACGGATTCCACCGATTTAACTTGCATTGTAAAATACATGTAGATTATCTTGTCTATCACCGCCCTACGTTTCATATCAATCGATCAACGCACTTAGACATAATACTAGTTTGAAGCTGGCAATGATATATCAAAAACCCCGGGCACGATGTATCCAGAGGCAGACAA
>NMRB01006569.1:0-10685 GCA_002633025.1 Notospermus geniculatus
AGCCAACCATCACAAATAACATGAGAAAGAACCTGGTGATGGTGGAAGCCTAAAACCTTCATCTACACCTAGGTTATCAAGGATGAGCTTTCGGATTACACAATGACCTTGAAGGTCAGAGGTCAAGGTCAAGGTCAAACAGTTCTAAAGTGCAAATCTACTCAGAATTTCAGGGGAAAACTAATTAGAAGCCTGCATTAACCATCCCCTATTTGTTTAATCAAGGATCCCTGTTCCAGTTACACATTACTTCTCAAGGTCAGAGGTCAAGGTCACAGATAACTAGCTCTAGAGTAGTAAACTTATCATCGGAAACCATAGACATCGCTCCGATGTCCTGCTCTTGTTAGCTGACGTTTTGGGACAAAGGTGTCAATACCACGGTTAACAATACCAAGCCAGTCATGCCAAACATATTCTACATCCTGGCCTTCGTTTCTTGTTTTGAAATCAGAGCCATTACCGAGCTGATCACGAAAAAAGTTTCTCAAACCGTTTAGGTCAGCACGACTCCAGTCCAACACTGACCTTGGCCTTTGCTCTGACCTGCTTACATTCATACACAACGAAAAAACAACAGGGTAGTGGTCTGATTACAGGGGCGGATCTAGGATTTTGGCAACGGGGGGGTTCAGCACCGACAAATGAAACGATTACATATACATGATGGAGGCATATGCAATGAAAAAATGATTAGGGTTTGTATCCGAAGCCACTTACGGGGGCTGCTACTCATGTTAAAGAGTCAAAGCGCGTTGGCATGGGCCGAAGGACCTTGGCCCGACGGGGGGTCTGGGGGCCCTCCCCCAGGAAAAATTGAAAATCTAGATGCTCTGAGACGCGTTCTGGGGCATTTTCCTGTGAGATTTGTTCCTAAAAACCACACGTCCGAAATCAGTGTTTTTATGTCAAATAAGCCAGAAATCTTTGACCTATGGTTGCAATGACTCATTTCATGCGGAAGGCACTGAGGGGGGTTACAAAGGGGGCAGAATGGTTGTGCACTATTGGTCGTCATTCAGCAGTCGGCCCTGTCCTCAACGCGTTGCTTTGAATGCGAGGGCACTGTTCGNGGGTCGGGATTACCTAGACCTTCGATTGGATGCTATCAATGCCGTGGGAACACTTTTGTATGCTCCGAACTCTTCGTTAAACCAGAAATGCAGTTTTCACCCCGAGGCCCATCAGGGTCTTCGGGGTATTGTCATCACGCTGGCGTCTGTCTGTCTGGCGTCGTCGTCGGCGTCACGCAAAAACAACGTGAACGCTCTAACTTGAGAATGCTTTGGAATTTTCGTCTCAAATTTTGTATGGTGATACCTCATGACATGACGCTTCTCGCTATTGAAAATCGGCCGCATCTGATTCCTACTTTGGCCACAAGGGGGCACATAGTGAAAACACAAAATTTGCGATTACTCCTAAACTGGTCGTCGAAACTTCATGAAATTTTTATGGTGGGTGTATCCAGTCAGGGTACACAACATATCAGACGGGTTTCTGATTAGATATACATTTCAAGGTCGCAGAGGTCAAAAGCTGAAATCTGATTGGTCAACGACGTGAACGCTCTAACTTGAGAATGCTTTGGAATTTTCGTCTCAAATTTTGTGTGGTGATACCTCATGGCATGACGCTTCTCGCTATTGAAAATCGGCCAGATCTGATTCCTACTTTGGCCACCAGGGGCACATAGTGAAATGACAAAATTGGCGATTACTCCTAAACTATTCATCGAAACTTCATGAAATTTTCATTTTGGGTGCATCCAGTTAGGGTACACAACATATCAGACAGGTTTTTGATTAGACCTACATTTCAAGGTGGCAGAGGCCGAGGGGTTATGCCCGCAACAGCGTGGCTGTTTTTAAAAATGGTCACCGCGGCCGCCAAGGGGGGGGTATCGAACCCCCTGAACACCCCCCCTAGATCCGCCTATGTCTGAATTAAAACCATCGGGCCAAACCTCCAGGTCATTAATCTGTTCGGGTCTGTTTGACAAAACAAGATCGAGAGTGTTACCTGCCCTGTGAGTTGGCTCACGTAGAACACAACTACACTGCACAACATGCATGCACAATCAATGCAAAAAGCATGCAACATTTTTGTTTTAGACATTGTGTGTACTATTTTATGATTATCTTATCTTTGTTCTTAAATACACGAATAAATTAAATTAAAACTGCAGCCTACGTCACCAACTTTTGAGACCCATGACGCATTGGTAGTGACTAGCCAATCAGCGAAGCTGACCTTATTTTGAATCATAGGAATAAGGTCACTGACCCAATTACAATGAGAATTGCGTTCTGTGCCAGACCCTCGTTCTGACGACCTCGGAGTAATAATAATAATAATAATTTATTTTTAATAAAGCGATTTACATCAAGGATCTCAAACCGCTGTACATACTGCAGCCAATTGGTAAGATAATTTTTTTTAAAAAGATGAGTTTTAAGAGCACCCTTAAAGGGACTAGGAAAATTTTTTCAAGCTTCGGTTATTACAAAATGCTAGTCTTTCATGATAAATTCCCACCGTCAATTAACTTTTTCAATTAAGTGTTAATTACTGACACCCAGACAAATCAGTTATCACCACACCATGGAGCATTCCTGATATTTTTGCTGACTTTTTTACTAAGAAAATTGTAGATATTAGACTCAATTTGTGCCAATCAACCCCTGTTTTAGATTCTCACGTCACTGGGAACCTATCGTTTTATGTATTGTATGGAGCGAGCTTGTACTCTATTATGTTGATTAGGTTCCCAGTGACGTGGTGAATGCGGGAGCGTACCTATGTGTCCCGGGTTCTATGTGTCCCAGGTTCTTTGCGTCCCGGGTTCTATGCGTCCCGGGTACTTTGCGTCCCGGGTTCTATGCGTCCCGGGTTCTTTGTGTCCCGGGTTCTATGCGTCCCTAAAGCAGTTATTTTTATGCAGGGTTCTATGTGTCACGGGTTCTATGTGTCCCCGTTACCATGTGTCAATGGACAAAATTATTATGAATTTTGATATGTATATTATAACGGTGGAAACATCATTAAATGTGGAAATTTGAAAGCCCCCTAATGCTCACAAATATTGTTCACTTATGAAGAGCTTGGAGGACAAAGCACATATGTCCATTTTTTAACTTTTGAGAAAAGTGGATCAAAAGATTTCATGTGCGTTGTGCCCTTTGTGCACAAAATGATTTTTGATTTCAAATTACAGCCTAAATATTAACATAAATACGACATTTGAATGAGGGAGCAACAGTTCGTGGATCCCAGAAGATAAAAAAACATCAAATACCGGTACCATGAATAGTGGCGTAGATTGAGGGTTGGCGGCCCTTTGTCAATGGTGCTGACTTGTGCCCTTTGTGCCCTAAATTTTTTAAAACCTTATTTTCTGCTCTTTGGAATGCTAATATAGGGATAATTCCACGTCAAGGCAATAGAGGGCTCTTCAGGCTTTCTGCTGATATATCACACTGAATAGTGCAAAAAATGGACATGTGCCCGCTGTGCTCTAAGCTCTTTTTATGCTAACGCTGATTATTTTATTTTAGCTATTTTATTTTTTATCCATGATGATTAAAATATGAGTTAGTCGACTCCACTTGAGAATAAAATGGCGATCATAAGGCTAATCATAACTGAGGCAGACACATGGAGCCGGGGACACATAGAACACGGGACACATAGAACCCTGCATACAAATAACTCCTTTAGGGACACATAGAACCCTCTATAAAAATAACTGTCTTTAGGGACGCATAGAACCCGGGACGGAAAGGGCCCGGGACGCATAGAACCCGGGACACATAGGGACTACCCCCAGGTGGAACACTGGGATCTCTATCCGGGAGTATCGAGGCAGCAGATCTTTTGCTACCAGACAGTTCATCAACAATGGGAAAAAGTCTCTTTGAGTCAGCTGCATGTATTCTGTCTCTATGGAATTCAGACTTCGTGGCATCAACTTGCTTATTATACGCCTCTGATGCAGCCTTGTAGATCTCCTTTTGAACGACCAAACCGGACTTAATCATTCTCCTTTCCAGTTTCCTCAATAGTACTCTTCTATGAGCGCTGTGGTGAACCATTCAGCCCGTGGTTTCTGAACAAGAACCTTGGTCCTCGTAGGGGCATGCTCATCTATTCCATCACTGAGCGCAGTGGTGTATGCACTGGCTAATCCGTTCACATCAGAGACAAGCTTGGACGACTCTGGCGACAGTTGAATAGATTCTTTCAATACACCCAGATCAAGATTAGTTAGATTTCTATGTTCTTTAAAGTGCTTTTCAGAATGCCCAGTCATTTTTGCACTCATTTGACCTTGCAATTGAACCTAACCGCAAGCCACAAATTGACCAGTTACGTGTGCATGCCAATAAACGGCTGACCGACTCACTAATATGCCCGGGCTATATGACCTTGTTCAGGTCTATACTCTAATTCAAGATAATCATGCAATCATGCATACTTAACTGGCCCATTTGTGGTTTGTGGTTAACTTCCATTGCAAGGTAAAATGAGTGCAAAAATGACTGGACATTCTGAAAAGCACTTTACTGATTTTAGTCACAGGTGGGCGTTGTATTGTGGACGTAAAGAGCACTGCATAATGATCCGATGGCATTGACCGATCAGTTCTAAAATTGGTTAAACATGTGTCCTCAGCACGTGTCAGAACCAGGTCGAGTGTGTGGCCCCTGTCATGTGTAGGCCCCTGAACATACTGCGACAGTCCCAATGAAGTGAAAAGATCAGCAAACTGTCTTGCGCCTGCGTCACCACAATCATCAACATGAATGTTCATGTCCCCTGCCACTATTAAATGACCAGGAGCGGTCAAAACTGATTCCATGAGACTACCAAATTCGCTGAGGAATGTGTTCACTGTTACACGGTGTTTCCTAGAGTATGGAGGCCTGTAGATTGATAAGGACAATATGCAGTATGTCACTTCCACTGTGAATATTGTAGTCCAGGACCTCCATCGATTTGAGAGCTGGTGGTCCGTTTCACCACCTTCGGGTTTGATCTTACCAGCATCGCCAGGCCTCCACCACGTCGATGGAGCCTCGGCACATGGTACGATTTGAAGCCGAGTATGTATCGAGTATGAACGAGGGGCTGGTTGCGCGAGACTATAATAATGCTGGAAGTCGGCTCAATAAAGTCACACTTAAAAACTTTGTTTTGTCTCGAAATTCGGCATGATGATAGAGAACACCATATCCTGATGCAACGCGTGGTTGATTTTGCGAAGAGAACTTTGTTGTGGTCGCAATTGTACTATTTTTAGCAGTGTTGTTCGATTGCTTTCTAAATTCTCCATACTGCACCCGTTGGGTGCACCTATTCTACCAGGGCCGGGTATTCCATCCTCGATTGAATCACAATCGCCGGTCGCCACGGGTACTTGCTAGTGATAAATTATTTATGAAGGGTGGAATTAATCTAGTACGGTTCGACCGCCTATCAACGCCTTCGATACTAACCCAAACATCGGTAAAAAAACTCATTTTGATTGAGTGTGCTATTCACCCGTCATTTTTTCTTGAAAATCTCATTAACCGGCAGTGCTGAGGTGGACTAGTCCATTTTCAGAGGGGCGATGGTGTGTTCGTCGAAATATCCAGGCTATCCATAGTCCGATTTTAAGGACCCATCGAAAAGTCGAAAAACATCATTTAAGGTCACAAGGAATACAATTCAAGGCAAATCCTTCCTGAACTCGGAAAAAATGACCAAATCCTAAGTTGAAGATATCTATCGCACCGCTGTCATTCTTTGCCAGGCTCGGGAGTGGGACAAGTAAGTGGACAGGACATTGCTGTTTCTGACCATACCCCCACCCGTTATCTTCAACTCAGGATTTAGTCATTTTTTCCTAGTTCAGGAATGGGACAGGTAAGTAGGAATTTAGAGTATGTCGCTGGATATATCAATAAATGAATGATCATTGCATGCCCCATTACACGTGTCTAAAGGCGACAGGCTGCCTCCCACGGGGCAGTTGAATACGTAGCTAAATCTTCCAAGTCCGGGTACTGAAAAAAAATAAGGGTGTGCAGTGGTCGTACTGTAAAATTCAATACAGCAGCTGCGTGGGTTAATACATGTAGGCTTTAGGGGCTGATAGTCTCTACTCGAACAGGTATAAAGGGAACCAAAGTTAGGCTTGAATTATACAATTGTGATAATGCACGTTGGTGATAAACACACAAAGAGATTCCGATAAATACCAGTAAACAAAATCGGTATCTCAATATCCCGTTTAGTTCACAACATCACGCTGAAAAACTTTTCTTCATCAAAATGACGAACTTTGGTTCGTTTTCCATCACTGTAGGTGCGCCTTGCGCGCTTCCGTATTTTAGGATGACCCAGTTTTCGCGGGAACACGTCATCCGCCATGTTGTTTTCAATTTGACCATTAGGGACACACACCGCATGAGCTACTGCAAAATCTTGTCCGCAGTCAGGTGTACTTCACTGCGGACAGAAATTAGGTCATCCAGGTGTGCTGTGTGTATTTATATATCGTGGTATGCAGGGCTGGCCTAATACATTAGTTTCGCAGTAGCTCACGCGGACTGTGCCCCTTATGCAAATGTCCGAGGTGACTTGCCCAACTGTTTTGCTGCGTATCGATGAGGAAAAGAGGTAAATGGTCAAAAAAGGGCTTTAATATTAGCTCCATAGTATTCTCCTCCCCTTGTAGGACAAGTTATCTTGTGTTCTGCAACCTAGAATCTGGTGTAAATCGAGTTTGATTGCACCGCCATGTGCCTTTCTTCTCAATGGCTTCCCGAAATGGTCCCTCGCTTTCATGCGTGTGATATTCTTCAAATCAATTAGTACCATCCTATTGTAATATCTTAAGAGTTCGTACGTGAGAAAACCATGCAAAATCTGCAAAAAGTGATAAAATAGTGGATCACGGATTTTGCCCAAATTTTTACCATAGGTCACACCTGGGTCAAGATAATTACTGGCAAAAGTGTTTTGTGAAAAAAAAATTCTGGTGGATTTGGCAAGCAAAATTGCATTTTGGGTAATTTCTGACTGTTTTCTGGCTTGAAAATAGCCCAAAGGTAGAAGGAAACTACCCACCAAATTTCGACGAATTCTAAATTTTTCACTTTATCACTTTTTGCATGGTTCTCTCGTGAACACACTCTTAATAGTTTGCTAACTCATCTAAGTATGAGATCTTGTCACTTTGAACGAGAATTTGTGTGTATTATGACAGTTTCTAGGCCTAAACTAATTGAAGTGTCCAAAGTGATTAGTTCGTCGACTCGTTGTGCGGCGGCGCCACCGTACGGTGTGGTAGTGCTCGTTATCCATCAGGTGTTCTTCAGCCAGAAACGCCCATTTGTTATTCTTTTTATGTGTAAACAGCAAACTTGTTTCCTCCATGTTTATATCTTCTAGATTTCACGTGTGTGTACCATGTCCGTGTTTGCTGCTGCGAATACACAGTGAATCTCATCTCATATTTTCACCTCGACTTCGTCTTCGTCTTTGTGATCGCAAATCAGTGGAGCCAGCCACTTCAATCACCAAACTGAGTATCTCTTAAATTCGTCAAAATGACAAGTCCAGGTTCGTCATTTTGACGAACTCTTGACGAACATAAACAAGGGTTCATCAAAATGACGAACGTGGACTTGTCATTTTGACGAATTTAGATAATCAGTTTGGTGATAATGAAAACGAACCTAAGTTCGTCATTTTGATGCAACAACGCCCAATCGTCTTCGACTCGGAAGCTTTCGGTAACCTTCGGGCCGCCATTGAAAGCAACTCGTCCGTATATAGCGGATTAAGTTCGACCACTATATGGTCGGTGAACAGGACAGAAGTGATGCGGTTGTAGCGTTGCGTATACTGGAAATAGTTCACATATAATTTTTTTGTTTAACTGATGTTTGTTTGCACAAAATGAGTTATTACGCAATGAATATAAATATAAAAACGTTTGAGTGGTTAACTGTGCATTTTGCAACGATTTTTATTGAAAAATTCGTATGCATTAGGTGACTGTTTCTCCCTCCCCACCTCGATCACGAAACAAAAATGGCCGCCATAGCTTCACCACTTGACACTATGAGCCACAAACTTCGAAAAACCAACTGAATAGTCTCAAAAACTTCGGAATTCATATTCAGTGCCAATTCCGTATGTTGCTGACTTCGAAATTTCACCGTAAAAAGCGATTATTCTGACCCTGATTGTTTCCGAAGATATTCCGTCTCCGCAAACTTCGCATGATGAAAACAGGACCTCTACGTTATACTCGTCGGCAACCCGAGTAAGCCTTTGATGTGTCGGGTGTAATTAGCGCACGGATGTGTTTGTTTTGGCAATATTGACCCAGGAAAATGATCGCGCCTGAGCCTAATATCTCTTTTGGTAATGGTCAGATAAGNGTTTGCCCAACGGGGTCTTTCCAGATTTATTTTTAGGAAGGCTGCTGGATACCGATAGAGTCTATGCCTATTTTTTGTTGTCGGCAGTTTGGCCTACATTTTGTGCTCAAAACATTGCCGCCAACATATAGTCAGAATAGCTTGGTACATGGGTGAAACAGTTTGCTTCGGGGTCAAAAAAACTTGACCTATCATCAAGTCGTGTAAGATTTCACTCAGGGCCTGACCACCCTTAGTGCATCGGATGCCCGCCGTGATTGCATTGCATGTAGGCCTACAGAACTATCGGCTGTGACAGCTAACGTGCCGTAAATCGTCTTCCAGCGAGTGATGCAATATGAAATGAGATTTCAAGTACTTTATGATGCAAGGTTTGCTATGAAGGCCCGGTCCATTCTACGTGCTCAAGTAGGCCGACCGATTTGTCGTCACCACAGGCCTTTGGAGTACCGGTAGGCCTAACCTTAATTGCTTGCCGTCATACCATAGGCATACCTAGGCATAGGCCTAGGCTCCGGTCGGTCACCAGACAAGGGCTACAGCTTTTTTCAAGCTTAATTTCGCTACATGAGTAAAAGCCTGTCTTAGTTGACGTCAAGCGTGTTTTTGATAAAAGTGCTTTGAATTGTAAACACGAAATAATGTGTTAAGACCGTCAAAGTATAATAAAGTTAGATAAAAAAGCTATATCCATGGTAAATTAGTTGTATTGAAACACATGATAAAGAGGCATCACGATGATCACAATAACACACTATCATGGATAATGAATTCGTAAACAAAACTGAAGTATCGGGTACCAGCTGACTCGAACCCTTGTTATGAATTTGATATATCACCGCAAGCTCTATACATAAACAGAGCTGACCAAGTCGGTCTGACCCCATTATCAATGTTTTAGTTTGCACGGGATGAAATTTGAAGGCAGGTCCAAATTTATATCCCTTCACCTGTTCCAATTTATCACTCACCATGCATGCTCACTGACAGGTCACTGATCTATATTTTTATTCAAAAATCACTTTTTATTGAAACCGATGCTGAAGCAAAATGTAAGTAAAATATGTATGTTAACTATCAGAACACTTTATGCACATCTAACTTGAAACAATATACACTGTAATAGAAACGACCATTCACCTGAACTGTACAATAAACATTCTGAGGTAGGATTATCAAGTGATTTCCAGAGTTTTTTGCCGCTTGGTAAAAGAACACAGTAACGAGCAATACAGCAGCTTCAGTTACTAGTTGTAATGACCGTCTTCTGCACACTGGGTGTGGGTCCAAATTCGTAAAATACACATCAGACGGGGTTAATATGGTGTTGGCAAGTCTTACATGTATGCCTACCTCAGATTCATGCATTGTCAAGTTACTAATGATTCAAGGCCAAGGCACCTGAATAATTATGTTGTGAACCCGTCTCACTCATTCATGGATCATTTTGCTTCCTCAAATCACATAGGCCTGGCAACCAATCTTCATCATCAGAATCAGAACTATTCGCCTAGACTAGACGGTGTGAAGCCTCAGCTCACCAGAATAATAAGACTGATCAACCTGTCCATTGGGGGGCAGGAGACCAATGAGTAGGTCTAGGCCGAGTTCAAGCTAATGCGTTCATCGATCAACACTGTCCATCGCCATGAAAAAAGCCTCATCGACCTCGTCTGAAAGGTTGGTACAAGATGTGTATTGTGGGCAGTCAACAAGATCATGAAGGTGAAGTTCATTCTCCTCACCAATCTACATCACTTGAATCAAAGTAGGACATGGTCTCGGCCGGCGGCTGACTGCAGTGCTCGGTGTTCAGGCGCGGATCCAAGGGGGGGGGGGGCAAAGCCGGNCCCCCCCCTTTTTTGGGCCGACCATAATTTTTTTGTCATGAATATTGCCAGACAACTACTTAATACGCTTTTCAAATGTAGGATACACAAGTTCTCACCATATGTAAGCCATATGCGCCCAGAACAGAACGTACATAGGCTCCCTACGCTATAAGATTCAAACTCAAACCAAATCCGTCAGTCGTCTTGCGACGGCGGGAAAACCAAAGGGGGAAATCGTTGGCTTACTGGAATTTGCGCAAAATGAAAATGCGCAATGGGAAAAAGCGCAAAGGGGAGATATCATTATTCAAAAACACGCCATTAAAAGAATAGACTTCCGTTCGAATCTCGCCAATCGAATCAGCCTCAGGTCCCATGGACCCGAGACGTGATCATCGTTCTTGAACGCTTATGC